>JAMBLF010000558.1:0-243135 GCA_030578115.1 Leucoptera coffeella | reverse complement strand
AGAGGAAGGTTTATATGTATAATAACATCCATCAAATAGTGGAATAGGCTATATATTTTATACCCGTGCAAAGCCAGAGCGGATCACGAGTAATTAAATAAATAAATGAGCTCTCATTGAAATATCCATTCACTACTAGTAATAATATATGTTTCAATAAACTCGTTCCTAGAAAATTATTCTCGTTTCCGCCCACTCACTACCACTTTCACTTATTCATATGATGTTTAATATCACGGGATTTTTTAAGTATGTAAGCAGAATATATATAATAGATTTATTTAGAATGAAGGGTGGTAACGTAATAGTCGAAGAGTTCTTTATTAGTATTAGTTATTAATAAATACGAGTATATTATTTCGTCATAATTTTAATCGTTTAGTGACAGTTTATGACGTTAACAAGAAGCTATATAATTGAGACTTTTCTTTCAGTTTGTTGTAGGAGGTGATTAAGAAACTACGAGTGAATGGAGTCTATAATAATACTTTAAACCTGATGATATGCTATATTTCTTAGATAAAACATAAATTTAAAATAAAATATTATTTTTTTTAATTCAAAATGTATCGTTAGGGTTTATTGTAACAAGTCCAAACATTTTGTGAACATGAATATTAAATACTAAACGAAAAATGAAGATGAGAAACTAATCCATTAGAAGGTTGCTTCCTAACTCAATTTCAAATAGTTTTATCAGGACTGTTAGAGGAAGCTTTCAACAATTCTACCTATTCCCTTAGGATCAGAGACGTCAAAAATAACATATATGTATTTTAACGTATAAACATATCACATATTATCACGCCCCTATGTCTCTAACAATATAGGCATGCAAAGCAAGAGACTATCGATCTCCACCTAGAACGGTTCTGATAAATCTCTCTTGCTTCACTCACACCCCACACATCTTGAGAAGAATGCTACATTTTGAGCTTTATAATTTCTACGAGGCCTACTCCTCCAACTCTACCGTCCACTTTGATCAACTCTAGAAACCTACACCACCTCAACATATCTTACTCCATTTTCATATGTATATCTTCCTAATTCCACATCGTAAGAAAACTGTATATATTCTTATTATTGTAAAGTTAATAAGTACGAGTGAAACAAGGGAGATTTTGTCAGGCTCGTTCCAGGTCGCAAACGATAGTCTCTGCATATCCTTTAAGAGGACGTAGGGACTTGAATAAATTTATGTGTATATCACTACATAGTATAAAACAAAAGCGCTTTCTCTGTCTCTAAGTTCCTTTGTATGCTTAAATCTTTGAAACTACACAACGGATTTTGTTGCGGATTTTTAATAGATAGAGTGATTCAAGAGAAAAGTTTATACGTATAATAACATCCATTAAATAGCGGAGTAGGCTATATATTTTTATACCCGTGCGAAACCGGAGCGGGTCGCTATAATATAGATATATACATATTTGTGTGTGTATATGTATAATAAAATCTATAAACTCACGTATCACATCGAGCGCAACTTTGAAGTTCCGAGTCGGAGAGACTTGGTAGTCCACCCTGCAGCGATAGGTGGCTCTGTCCCTTGACTGCACATTCTGCAGATGAAGAGCTGAAGTGGGTAGGCTGCGCCACAACGCCCGGCTTCCCATAGCCTCATCCTTCCAATGGGCTGTGGGACCCACTTCTCGGGTGTCGTAACTGGAACGAAGGAAATAGGGTTATTATTTTACAGGTAATGTAGCTATGAAAAAGGTTATTATTGTACATAATTATGTACTTAGCATGGTTATTATAATTATTAAGTGTTTGATTTTTCATTATTCTCAAGGCGGGAGTACAAATATCAATGAAGTGAAAGTGGTTAGTCAGTATCGGGACAGATGGGAATCGGTGATACCTGCCTACCCCTCTACAGGGGCCCAAATCTACCATTGCGGCTGAACACAAACGCAGTTCAATATCAGATCAGTAATAGTGTAAAATTTGTAGTGGATTAGCACAAGGGTCAAATTTCAATATTAATATCAGAAAAAGTGTAAAATGTCGATTTAAAATTGGCGAAATTTGTAACTTTAGTTTCAAGAGATTCGCGATTTATACTCATGATTAATAATTAACTTACGCGATAAGTCCCGTTAATTATTAATAATGAAATTTGTAACTTTTGCAACCTTCACACTATTTCTGACGTCATATCGAACTAAATTTTTGCTAAAAGCATAAGTGGACTTAGCTATACCCTTTCCTGCCACAATGTTCGATTGAACTACATTGTTTCCGATGTAGGGACTCCCTTATAGCGATCCATTGTTGGCTTAATCGCACCCGCATTCCACTTGCATTTGCCACCAACGAACAATAGTGCGTGCGTTGAAGCGGTTTGTTCAAGGCGCGTTTGTGCTTGTCATACTTTGCTATGGTTTTGTATAGTATATAACAAAACCAAACGCGTTCATGACCATTTAGCCTTGCGACATAGTCAGAGGTTCAGGTGTCCATCTCCGCATTTGTGAGGTAGTAATTAAAAGGCAGTTGTATTATATATCGTATATTTTAATAAAAATATATATGTATGCATACATGCATACATATATGATCACGTCCTTTAATCCCTTTAGATGTAGATAGAATAGAGAAATTAATAGGTTGTTAATTAATGCCATCAGCTGGTCCTCCGGTCACTGGTCTGGTCACTGGTCACTGGTCCTCCGGTAGTACCCGACTACCGGAGGACCAGTGATACAGCCTAGCTGCATCGTATATTGAGGCAGCACCTTTTAACTGCATCAAGGTTTCCATTTTATTTGATTATGTGTAATGCACAACCTTTTTTGTATGCAGAGAATTAATTATTTTTCTTTCTTTCTTTCTTTTACTTCTAATGTACATAGAATGTCATACTTTGCTATAGTTTTATATACATATGTACATATACGATCACGTCCTTCAATCCCTTAAGATGTGGACAGAACAGATAAAATAATAGATAGGTAATTAAAATGGCATTTATGTACAGAAAACTGAAAATGGTAATATCTATTCTAATTTTGTAATTATACTAGTGTGAAGTTAAGCACAAGTTATCCATTATTAATTCATTGTTAGCAAATAATAAGGAATTGTGTTGGAAGGCTTCTCACAACTGCTTTGAAATTCCAATGACTGTTCAAAATAGGCTTCTCATTATTCAACAGAAACTTTATATTCCCCAACAATGACGTAATAGGCTCAACTTTGTAGACAAAAACTTCGCTACGAAAGCGTCCTTGTTAAAATTCGTAGCAACTATTATTTACGTGTCGTAAAAGATAAAAACTTAACTACAGCCATACCCATACTACGTGACACACGGAATTTCAGACCGTTCCACTTAGTATAAAGTAGTTTATACTCCGAGCCAGTAAATGCATTCGATATTAGCTCTCTGTAGCACGCGACCACAAAGGTCTATGCAGTTTAGTGTATGAAAATGTTTTCAACTTTCACCGACGTCATTGTGAGACGAATATTATGCGGCCTACACCAACTTTACCGGTTAAGGTATTCAATTTCACTTGAAAATTGTTAAATACTTTTGTAAGGGCTAGTTTAACTTGTAAATGAATTAACGGGTTGCTATACACCACGAGTTGTACATACTTCACTGCATATAAAAAACCCATCTCACAACGTATTTATGATTAAACTTTTTAAAATTTACATCTTTTAAATTTGTTAAAAAAACATTAAAAACCGTTATAAAATTAATTCGATCTAAATAAATAAGGAATTATTCCTGCCAAATGAGTATTCCACCTCCTTATCAAAGTTCTTTACATTTACGTTTTAAACAAAAATACCCTTAAGTTATGATTTCCACAAAATTCTCAAACAATTCACTTATGCAACGTTTATTGATAAAAGACACAGACATAAAATCCATGTTCCCTGGACGACATAAAACCGCTATCAATGGCAAGAGGTCGCTTCGATAGTGGGCAGTTCAATTTGAATACAAAGTCAATTGGATAGACGGTTTGCTACGAATCACGGGTACAGGATTGGGCAAGGGTCGAGTGGAAGCAACGGTGATACGTATTCATACGTGATAGGCTACATAGTGAGTAAAATGCCTATCTGTGTATATCGTCTTCTTATGTTAGGATTAGTTTATATAAATTACTAGATTGTTCGTGATTTGTCGTAGTTTAAATGTCAGTTATTTAGTTGGTAGAGACTAAATAATTATAATAAACTTTGATTGAAAATGGATGATTCGGTGATAAATGAAATAAGTCTTAACATATAAAAAAATTAAGATAAAATACTTTATTCACAAAAATAAAAGACCAATTTCTTAATGCAATTTTTGTTGACATATTCTGTAATAATAAAATTATAAAATTGACTTTTATATAAACGAATTATCGTTTTAAGACAGTAGGTCAACTGCCAAGGACCTACATTTCAATAGACAACTATCCGTCACCTAAAACCTTCATTCTTATAACACACTTATTCAAACCAAAACAAAACCGAGAGCAATAAATTAGCAATTCAGTTCAAAGCTGCCACTGCCAAATAGTACGAGTAGGTTGGCCAAATATTACAAAGACTCGAAGCCTGACTGCTGAATTCAGCGACGTAGGACTTTGGACTATACCACTACTTTCTAAATGAACTATGTTACGTGTCAATAGCTTTGACGTTCACAGAATTTGGCACTATTCTCGTGCTTAAAGAACTTTGTATGTTCAAATTATGTATGTCAAATGTAGGTGTTTTGTATGGTTAATATAGTTTTGATTTGGTGTCATTTATGTAGTGGGAAAAAAGAGTCTTTATATTTTTTTATAAACTATAAAGAGTCTTTAAAGTAATACATTACGAAGCTGATTGATGAAACTTGAGTATTTAATTGTTTTTTCTATGTTGTATTATATATCTGATTTTATGGGCTTTAGTGTATTTTTAATATTGACCAAACATGCCTCTCATTAACACAAAAGTATTACCGGTATTCAAGTGTACATACATGTATTTGAGCAAGCGTTTAGCTTATATTAATAACGTAAAACACAAAAACAACTGAACGCAACTTGAAATAAATTAAATAATGTTTTTATTTATTTCTAGTTAAACTACACCAATTATAACCCGCAGTCCATGTCTTCACCTGAATTCCCCAAGAAGCCACCCGTACCTACCAACAGCAATTCCTTAATTAAATTGCACAGTAACCAGAATAGGACACCAACATAGGCGATGCGTTCATCATGACCAACCAGTAAGCAATGAAACGGGAAACTTTGACCAATTATGTAAATAAGTCCCCGTTTATAACTCGCAACTCGCTCCCAGCGACTCTTGGACAGGCGCTGCAACAGAATTATAGTTTCCCCCTTTTAATTTGACTCCCCTTTATAACGAACTTGGGAGCTTATCTGGCGCGTCTTCGGCGTTTTGTTTTGACAGTAATGTTTGGTTAATTTATTGCTCTGGGTAACGGGTTGTTGTGTTTTATAGCGGTATGTGAGGGTCGATGACTTAGAAAGGTTGTGGATTTGGTGTTGTAAAAATATGCATAATTATATTAGTGCATAAAACGGTGTAGTTCAGTCGTTGGGGACTTAACTCTGTAGAAATGAAAACACTTTCTTCTCTTTCATTATATATTTATGTTACTAGAAAATAACTAAAACCATAACTTACGAAAATATGGGCGTAAAAAATTGAAATTTATCTTCCGTTTAGAATCATTCGATAGTTTTTAAGTGTCCTAGGAAAATTATAAATTTACTGATCTTTTTTTTTACGATGACATTTATATCTTTTATATTAGGTTGGAGAGAACTTTGGAAATGGTAGTGGAATATTATCTAACGCAATTATGACGGTTTTGAATGTATTATTATTGAATAACGATGGCTATAAACCCAGCTCGAACTTTAAAATATTTCTTTTTAAAATTACCTTTATCACCTCTTACGACACAAAAAATATCAGGTATCTACTTCACATTTAAGACGAAAGAAAGAAGAAAAAAAACCATTTAGAGTAATGTAAACATTATGAGTATACTCTCTCATACGAGACTTACTAAACTTTAAAGCTAATATGAATGATCTTTGAAAGTTTGTGTTACGAAATTCACTTTCGAGGTTTTAATATTTTTTGTGTTCGTTAAGTTATTGATATATAGTTTCTAATATTAATGAAATGTATTAAAAAAATGTTCAGAACATGTTAGGAGATAAGACAGGCTAGGAACCTGTTTTAAATATTCAAAATAATGCTATATTTACCTCAATGCTTATGTGCCGAATAGATATGAGTATATAAATAATAAACTTGAGATTTGCATTCGTAATAAAAACTATTAATATATATAAATGTATTACTGGTAAATAAAAGAATCTTCTAGACAAATCATCCCGCAAAATAATCCTTAATAAATATCTAAAATAACATAAAACCCTTTTCCAAAAACTGTTTTCAGCTCACAAGATACACGTGAACTTTGTCTATAGAAAAACACTCAATATTTTCTAAGCGCTAACAATTTCCAAGTCTCCACATAATGTTTTCCCAGAAAAACTCTGAAGGTTGTCTGTACTTTTATGATCCCAAATGTTACACAAACAACCCCAGTAGTCATTTCCTACCCTTCATCAAAGATTTGAATTAAGGATGTCCCTTACCCAGTGGTGCGTGGAAATGTTTAAAACATGAACAAACAAGCAACCGTTTGCTAGACACGCGTCAATAAGAGTTTGTTCAGGAATTTGGCACAAGTGTTTGAGTTTTGCCTTTCAAAGCGCCGTTTGATAGAATCGGAAGTGTTATTCTGTTTTAGTGTAACAAATTGTTATTTTTAAACATACATACATCCAGTACACACCTGATTTCCAAAATGATGATATTTATACAAAATTAAATGCATTGATTGATAGCATGACGATATTTATATGTTTCAGAAATTTATATCATTTTTAATTACATGTATATATAATACATACGTACGTACACATCACGTCTTACTCCCTGTAGAGGGGTAGGCAGAGATAACAGATCCCCATTTGACCTGATCCTCACAGACCATTTTCGCTTCATTGACACTCATACATCTTATCATCATTTCATTTTTAAATACTCGCGATTTATACTTATTTTATTAATTTTGTGAGAACGGACCGTATCGCTTTAAATTAATAAAGTATGTTAAGTGTCTTCCTGTGACAATGGTTTATACAACTGGGTCGAAACGTCGAGGTATTTATATCTTAATTAAACAAATTGATTCTAATAACTAGCGCGAAGAACAGAAGAGCATGTTTGAAAGAATAATTGATTGGGACAAGATAGAGATTTGTCTTGGACATAAAAATAGGATTTTTAAGTATCTGACTTTTAATAACTTCTTATAACTAACGAGTAAATTATTGTGTGAAAAGGTATGGATGACTGATCAATGAAGCGGAAAAGGATGACTGAATCAAGGAAATGAGGTTGATTTGTGCTTAATTCTTTGTAAGGAAACGGGCGTGATGTAGCTATATGTTGGTATGTAAATTTGAAGCTTTGTGACGTATTATTATAAATACACGTCTATACCTCTCAAAATGATGATTGGATTTATGAAAGATAGCGCAACACGCATAGAGATTATATTTCAATTGACACTAATCAAAATACATCAATTATTACGGTGAGGGAAAACATCGTGAGGAAACCTACCTGTTCCCCGAACAGGTTATAATAGTCAGTGCTTGTAAATGGCGATGGCTTACCACATGTCACATAGAATACTGACTATCGAACCAACACGTGGATTCTAGGTGGCCATAGAATGAGCATCTTCGCAATTGCGGATATTGAAACCTAAACCTCTGACTACTCCGTAAGGGTAAATAGTCGTAAACGCGTTTGTCTTTTTGTTTTGTTTTCGTTTAATTGATCTTGATAATTTATGAACCTGATCAGACATAAAGCACATTTTGCAACAAATTAGATAGATTAGTCAGCTGATTACGTGAATTGAGTCCCACATAGCAAATACGTTGACTCGAAAGATAAACTACGAATTCTCTCAAAGCAGACGTTGCCTAATGAATGACCAACTCCAGACGAAGTAAAACTAAGTCTTTAAAGAGGATACTAAACGAAACAGTATTTACGGAATGTCCCTCCCTACTTGGGATTCAAATTATGGAGAAGCACTCCCCTTTTCTTTGCTAATGGGATAATGAAATAGGTATACTAATTATATTTATTTATTAATTATTATGACGACCTCCGTGGCGCGATTGGTTAAGCGCCTGAACGCTAATCGTGAGGTCCCGGGATGGATTCCCGGTCGTGGAAAAGTTAAGAACTACGCTTTTATTCTTCTTTTCAGTCTGGTTATTGATTATTTATGCTGTATATGTATTTATCTATGTATATTTGGCTAGTACGTTTAACACTTCAGTCTTAAATGAACTTACCAAGGGGCTAGTTCAATTGGTGTAATATTATTATTATTAATTACGTATCGTATCGATAACACATCCACGTCTAAGACTAGCACAGGACAATACTCTCACCTTAAGTTTATCTTAAAGTATTCTATTTACGATACATGTCCAATTCATCGAAATTTGATGCCTGTAAAAACAACATTTAACTACTTAAAACTACCATTTGTATACCATTACCATTTTATACATATACTAACTTAGTACCTCCACGTTTTAAAACTACATTATACACTTTTCCATTCAAAGTATATTCACTGAATAACTTGTCCACAAGGTAGGAGCATGTGTAGTCAAAGGGTCACTTTATAAGGGCTTCACCACATTGTTAGCATTCTGCGTTTATAGTTACAAAGTTGGCCTCATTGGGTCAAGGGACAAATTTTCAATAAGGCCTTTGTTTACCACAAAGTTGTTTCGAATTTGCGTCACTAAGACCCGACACGGTAGCAAAAATTAAAACCAGGGTTTTAATTAAGTTTCTTCATGTGTTCTATAGAAAGTCTATTTTTGGTTTTCTGTTTTTAGTATTTCTATTTAGATAAGGTTTTCTATAGAACAAAATGGGATGTGGGTGAACGGAATAAACCTGATTGTTTCTTCATAAATACACTACGGTCATGAATAGTAGAATTATAAATTCTACACAACAAAATAGAACACAGTACAAGTACAGTAGTACAAGTATTATAAAATAGAACATAGAATTGGACGAGGAAGGCCGCGTAGAAAGTAAACACATCAATTTGGAGACAAAGTGAATAACAGAAGAGTATGTAAGAGAACGTTAATGGTTGTGAGTTAAACAAGAAAGATTTGTCAGGATCGTTTAACGTACTCGTGAATATTAGTATTAACGCGTACATGTAGCATAAATATGGAGTTAAAATGGTATCAAAATGCAATTTTCGTAAGTGCTAGCTTATTTTTCTCTTCATTCAAATAACTCCCAGTTCTTTAGTTCTTCATAGGACATGTTGAAAAGAAAAGCAATTATCATTTTGTTTACTTTTCGGCCTCACAAACATATCTTGATTATTATTCAGTTTAAGGTGAAACATTTAAAATTAGCCTCGGCTTTAAAATACATAATAATACAATTCAAATTCACTTACTATTTTATCAATCTCTATTTTCCAAGAATCAGCGCTCTGAGTCTGTTCCGTCCCTACTCTAAAAGGTACACAACTCAAAACTTGAGGGAAAGGAACCTTCCGAAATCCAGTTAACATAATTATTTTTTTAGGAAGGACATTCGCCAAAAAGGTCGGCTTTGACCTTTTTTAATCCCGAAGGAAGGCTTTCGCTAAGGAAATGACAAGTTGCCAAGTTTCCATTGGATTTCCCACTTAAGTGGTTGTGATTGCCCCTGAATAATATATGGGCAAACATACTTTGTGATTTTTGAATCGTGGCCGCCTATTCTACCTTTTTTATTTGGAAGGTACGTATGTATGAGGTTTATTCTAGATTCTTTTTTTATGTGGAAGGTGTTGTATGTACTGTTATTGTATGTATCAACGTTGTAAAATGTTAAATTTCTATAAAATTAACAGACTTATTTGCACTTGACCATTGAAGGATCATCAATCATTGCTGTTAAATAAAGTGCCCATTATCAATTCAACAGGAGATTAAAAATCGTGACTTTATCATATATATTAATGTTTTTTTTATTTGTAGATACATAGTTTGCAAACTTACTCTGAAAAAAGCTACTAATTGTACGTCTTAAATTTATGTCATAACAAGCGATTAAGCTTTGCTTATATAATCCTCATCTGTCCATAAAGTAGTTGACTTAATCGGACAGTTATGCTCAAGGCAAGAGACATTGCCATGTCTCTATCGTGTGCAACTTCAAAGAACGTGGTATCTATCCTATCTATTTTTACAATGACACTCAACTTACAGATCTCTGAACCTGTTTGGTCATTGGCCTGAATCCACATGTCCAAGGTAAAGAAAAGGCTGTGGAGAAAATCGAAAGGTCGAAAGCCTCGAAATCAAGCGAGCCCACTCAAACGCCCGAAAAAAGGTCGATGTTAAAAATAGTTTCAATATTCAAGTTTTCGCATAAAACTGACTTATGTTACTATAGGGTTCGGTTTTACTATCGGTTGAGGTTTGATGCCTTAGAGTTAGTATGGCTGTTTCGCTATTTCCTTTCGGTTACTCATTTTCTTTTTCTACTATGAAAATATTGGAATATATTTCTGATACTGATGGAATTGTTCTTTGTTTGATGTGGTCAGCATCTTGATGACTTTATTGGGTTTGATTTGGGACTTCAATGTGATTGAATCAAGTCACGTCAATATACGAGTAAAAACCATTTTTCGCGTCTTGTATCAGTTATTTTGTAAAATGAGTAGTCAATGACGAACCCTTGAGGGGTGGTCAGAGGCTTGGGTGTCCATATCCGCATAGTGAAGTAAGTAATTCTATGGCCACCTCGAACCCACATGTTGACCAGATAATCAGTACTCAACGTAACAGGTGGTAAGCCGAATCGCCATTTACAAGCACTCACTATTCGAGAAACAACTAGGCTTCCTCACGATGTTTCAGGAATTTGGTGCATTTGTAAAATATATTTTTATTGCGATTTTTTTGTGATGAAAGACATTCGCGATTATCTTTCGTGTGTCAATTCATTAACCTTATCTTGCTTTCGAATTCGTCACACACGCTTAACCTTAAAACCTTTTGATGCAGCAATCGATATTCTACGTCTACGTTGTGCGAACGTAGAGGCGTGAATATTTTCGTATGTCTTTTATAATCTTTCAAGCACGTCACAGCAACGAACATCCATGAATAATTTCTCGCTTTCTGAATGTTTTGATGTGAATCCTGATCATATTTACATGCCATTTTTCTCTGCTTCTAATCTGTTGAAATTCTATAATAATACTCACTCACTCACTCAGTAAAATGAGGCTAGTGTGCTGGGGGCTTTTGTTTCTGAGTGCTAAATTCGGTACACTAGTAGCGTTGTGTAAATATTTACTTTTTGTTAGATTAAAGTTTTTTTTTGATTTGTTTAATAAATATATTTCAAACAGAATTCAAACGTTTTGGTTTAAACGTAGTTGTTTGTCAGTAATTAATCATATACTTATATTTTAATTAGGCTTACTCCAATAGTTTAACTAGATTTTTTGAATTTTATAAGACCATCTAAAAGTTCTTTTTAGTATTTGAATAAGTGATTCTATGATCCTTATGTTGAATAAAAAGCATTTCCTTTGAACATCAATCACCTGTTGTGTATGTCCTATCTTTGAATACTTTTGCTCGATTCCAGACTAAAATTTGTTAAACTTTAAGATGATTCTTGGCCCAATTGAAAAACTTGAATTGTGGACCGTGACGGCATACACCAACACTAACTAGCTATTAACCGTTTCTTGTAACAGGTAAGTTTCCTTACGACATTTTCAAGAAACAATCGATATTTACAAACCTAGATGTTAAACACAAACATTTCCAATTTCAAACCACTACAACACTAAGCTGTCTCCTTGAAATCCCATTTAAAAGCCGTCCACATAGTTGCTTTTCTTAGTCACCTCAATACAAAGAAAGACCGTAAATTTAAAAATGGCTTACTATTTCCCCAATTCCCTTTACAGATGAAACGTCTAAACAGTTTATGTCGGAGCAAAATGGGTTAGTGGGACGATTCTCCTACTGCGGTCTGAATCTCGATTAGGTCACAACTGGCAGCCATTGTTTTAATATGACAATAATGCACAATCAAGTTTCTTTATAAATATAAGCTCTAACAGGTTTAGTTTCTGTCAATGAGATTAATTACATAATAAATTATATCTGATCCATGGTTTTTATCTTCCATTGTCAAAACAATGTTAATGTATGTTATACGTATATTTAGGTAATAATAAAAATAAATTAAATACCAAAGATTGTTTGTTAACTATTTGTTATTTTATGTTCACTTTTATATTTATATATAATTTAACTCTTTTGGACAGTTACTAAGAATCAGTAAGTATTCTTCACTTACTAAATTAACTTTTATTATTATCTGCCATGTTGCTACAAACTTTCCGTTAGTAGAATCGAGGCCTGGCTCTGAAATGCGCCTTCTCTTAGCAATATTTGCCGGATGCTACCGCAGTATGCCGCATCGCGACACATTGTTATTCTTTTCGTTTTACTTTTAGTGGTTTGTTACTCTTATTTTGGGCTTCTACTCTAATGCATTTCTGGTTTTGTGGTCTACAGTGCTGGGTTATTGCGGAATATTTATGGTTTACGCCGCAAAAGGGGTTTAGATTTAGGTATAAAAAGGTGTACGTAACAAGGTTTGGATAAGCCTATCTGAAAGGCGGAAGACGTAAAATGATGTTATATACTCGTATATTTTATCAACAGTATCCTTTAGAAAAATAGACAAGATAAGTGACAAATTCGAATATGAATAAATATGTATATCCGTGGTTTTAAGAATTGATGATTAGTAATATGGATTTAAATATAGAGTAGTTAATTCTGTCATTGTTATAGTAACAAAAAAGACCTAAAATTGTATATTATGTGGTTACTAATTGTTACGATGTAAATATAGTAGTTTCTAACTGAATTGTGTTAAATATATAAATAACTCTAGTTTTTCTCAAGATATTGTTACATTATAACATAAAGATAATAAGGAGCTCTTATGAGATTAAAGTTTCCAACAATTAGACTTGCAAAGACTGTAAGAGATAAAGAGTATAACTACATTTTCATACTTTAGTTAAGTTTGTCATTATTCTCACATTGTTAACTGACCTAGGCATGTCCATCTACCTTCAAGACTTTCATACTGTAGCATTAAAATACGCAATAATTGAAGTTTCAATATGAATGTCACCCTTCTATTACATCCATATAACCAATAGGTATGATATCATCCACCTTCATTACACGCCCAAGCCATTGTCGCATTAAAAAAAACCTTTGAAAAAGTAAATCGATACTTTTAATTGCTTCAAGCAATTTACAGTCTTATATCTAAGGGCATATAAACGTTGTTGCGTGGCAATTAGGGCTTGAATAAATGATGGATGGTTACATATTTACCTCACCTTATCATTTAACCTTCAGAGTTTATGAAACGTTTTGTGTCAATGTCGTCGTCATTTTTAGTCCCATGGAAAAATGCGTTTTGAAAAAAAGTATCTAGTTATATTTCATTTGCGATGTTGCGTATAAATTATGAATGAATATTTAATATTTCGTTGTACGTAGGTTGTTAATATCAATATTATTTTTTTGTTTGAGGTTTTATTTTTTTTACACATACACTTCTTACCCCCGAAAGCATAAAAAAACATTAGCGTTATTAAAGCAAATTTATTAAAAATAAATTCGAGTTTGTAACTAGTTATATAAACTTAAATAATGCGGTGCTGGCTCTTTTAATTATTTTAAAACGTGTTCTCTTTAAATTGTATTCTGTAGGCCAAAATGAGGCTTTGAAGATAAATATCATTAATAATCATATTTATAAATATAACCTTTTAGATATCATAAACATTTACCTAGTTTGAAATTCAAATAGCTCTTTAGCAAAATGGAGATAACTTCAAAATAAAGGTAAAGCAATCCCGTTTAATGAAGCCATACACAACACGACAACTAGAGGCCTCTCCTTTATATTCAATTTCTATTACGACAAAGCTCAAGTTATGCTGGTTTTGTTTACGTGGAAACCGTCCAATTCGCTGGACGTATCTATAAATTTCGCCTTTTCAATGGCAACGCGAGCTTTTGGGTGAAAATATTTTCCCTTTAAGATTAATTTTATCATTGCGAGCTTTTTCGCCAGCTTTTTATCGCACGGAGGTCACTCATTTTCGTTTATGTTCGGAGCTCGGAAACTCGAGATAACTCCTAAGTAATTGCACTGAAGTCTTACGGCTGAGTGGAAATTAAAACCTTATTACCAGGGGCATATGAGCGTGTTATCTGTGGATGACTCACTTGCCTTCGTAAGGCTTCGAATGGAGCTATTCGTTTGGATTAGACAGGAATTAGTGGGGTGTTCGCACTCATTTTGTGTAACTTTCATATTTGGAAAGAGGCTACAAAAACGTTATGTAGATAAAAAAGATAAGACCTCATTTTTAAGAAAGGTGTGCCTAATATTACGAACAAATTGTAATGCGTGACAAGTGTATGTATGAAACTGAGGTGAAAGGCAATAATTATTACGTTTTATTATATAATATCGTTTCAATATCACATCGAAAATAAGGGCAAATTTATGCAAGTTCACTCCAATGCATGTAGTGTTAACAAGGTTGTAAATGCATGAAAAGCCAGCTGTTAGTTCACAACAAGTGTCAACTAAGTTCAAACTGACACTGGAGTTCTCGATTCTGGCATATCGTATCGTTTCCGCACGATCTAGTACTTAAGGTGCATTTACATAGCGTAAGCTGCTAATACTTGCACTTAACCAAAAGACGAAGTGGAAATTACTGTAACGATATAATTGATTGATCGTGTGTATGTACTTCGATAATTATTTTCATATAACATTTTTTTCATTGGAATAAAATAGTTTTATTTCCTCTGACAACTTACAGCAGGATAATTTACCTATTCCATTTACTTTTTAAGTTCTAGATACAATTTTATTATTTATAGCATTTAATGTAATAACAGTTATAATATAACTTCATCTCAAACTTTAGAAAAAATTCTCTAACTAAACTAACTAACTTACTACTATATATACTATGTTAATCGCACACTACTGCACGCAGTGTAAACGGGGCAAGAGATAACAACTTTTGATTAATTAGGTTAGAGAGCGTCGGCGTATAAGCTCGATTGATTCATGGAAGGACTTAGTACTTTCATTCTTATCCACGAATTCCATTTCTTTGGAGAAACTTGCCTGCGAAATACGCTCGTGTTTCGTGTGATAAGAGGGTAATTTATAAACGAACATCTTTGGGAGGGAATATTCTGAAGATTGAACCGTGATTTCTGAATAAGAAATTTGTATACGCGATGGATGAGCCTTGAGTTACGTTTTTTTGTTTATACATTAGAAGGTGCTATTAGGTTTATTATTAGACAGGGTCGAACTTTGTGAAAGGCACGGTACGATTTATTTTGTAGAGGGAAGTAAAAAAACTTGTAATTTGTATGTAAAAACATATGTAATACGTGTATCAATGAGTACAGTTGGATTAATACTAAATAAAGCGTAAACGAATTGCCGATACGTAAAAAAACTTATTCACTTAGATCGTACAATATTTGAAGATCGTACAATAAGTATATTATGTTGCTAAAGCTAACCCAGAGTGTAGAAATAAAGACAAATAATTTTAAAGTAAGCAATGCATCTGATGGTTATGTATTTTACATAGTTTATGATATAATATTTCTTCTTCTTAAATATAATAATTAAGATTTCACACATTTGTAATTTCATCATAACATCTAAAGCATTTCTAAGTCATTCAGTGTGTCATCTTTTTGTATATCAAATGTGAATTGAAAGTAGAGAAGTAAGGACTCGAGCTTTACGTACTTTTCTAAAAGATAGATAAAGGCTTTGAATGGCTCATACCTAACATGCCTCCGATATGGATTGATGGATTTCGGATATGGACACATACCGACTACCCCGCCACAATAAAAAAAAGGAAGTGTATGCACAAGTCGTGAAGCTTATGTTATGTAGATAATGTGACATGTATTAATAATACTTGACTAGATCTACCCCATACCTGTACACGGGGTTGTCATCCCTATACCACACGACTAGCAGGAGGCTGTCATTGCGCATGGGAGGCCGCGTGTCACACGGCAGGTCCACGTCACCGCCCACCACGGCTGACACCCTGGTCACGGTGCCTCCACTTGGTGAGGATATTGAGTTACCTGGAACAAGGGACAAAGATGTATATTTATATATAATAAAGTTACCTTTATTAACCCTACGTTTCGGCTACGTTGCAGCAGCCATGGTCACGGGCAGACTTACGGTCACTTTACAGAATTACTTTGACGATCAGTCTGCTCGTTAGTTATTAATCATGAGTATAAATCGCGAATCTCTTAAAAGTATAAAGATGTATATTAACAGGCTTCAAGTCTGAACGTACACAGAATCTCAGACATATAATATCTCGTAGGTAACTTTTTAGGATAAATATTGGTGGTGGTGTCATATGGAAAATTGGTAACTGGTAGCTAGTACATTGCGCCATAATTTACAATAACTATTAGTCCCGGCTTTCTAGGACATGCCAGAAATAACTGCAGCTATTTAACAGTCTTTTTACGTTCAAACTAGCAAGGGACAATCAAATACAATAACTGGAATAATTTAGAATAAGATATTAAAAATAAGAGAAGAAAATGACTTCATAATCACTTAAACAAAGACGACTGATTGGGAATGTGTAATGTTAGTAATGGGATGTCAATAGATAGATGACTAGATGTCTTTGAGCAGGTATATATCAGGAGGTGATTAAAGGACTAGAGGTCAATGGAATCTATAGGGCTATATACGCTTCGACGTCCTCCGTGGCGCGATCGGTTAGCTGCCTGAACGCTAATCGTGAGGTCCCGGGTTCGATTCCCGGTGGAGGCAGAGTTAAGAACTACGCTTTTCTTCTGCTTTCCAGTCTGGTCGTTGATTATATATGCTATATATGTATTTATCTATGTATAATATGTATATGTTTCTTAAATATACGTTGACTAGTACCCTTAACACAAGTCTTAAATGAACTTACCAAGGGGCTAGTTCAATTGGTGTAATAATGTCCAAATATTATTATTATTATTGTATATAATCTATTTATAAAAATAGTAACTGTTTGACGTAGTAAAATTAAATATAAATTCAAAATAAACTCAGCAAAGTTAACAAGAGAATTACTATTTAGCTAAGTTGGCTTTTTAATAGCTGACAGAATACCGGCACAGAGGCTTAAATAATTCAGCGGCCTTTAATCTTAGACACAATAAATTGGGATACAGTAGACGGTTGTTAATTTATTCCCCGATTGGCACATAGCGAAATTCCCAGTTGTTTGCTCAAAGACTTTACATTAATTAGAATATCAACCAACACCGAAATTTCAGACAAACACACTTTTGAATAATTAGGCCTTTCGTTTATTTATCAAATAATTTACCGCAATCCATTTTACCTAGTTCTTTGTGCGCGCAATTTACGACCGTGTCTGTATGGTTATAAAGAGCGATATTGTGTGATGGCAAACAGTAATGTCTCTGGGCATACTTCATCCGTGAAAAACGCCCATTAAGTTCATTCACAATTATTATGGACGGCAAGGTATGGTGTGCGCGGCGGACCGAATAACCAGAGAGTTGGCTTCGTATAAATGGTACGTTGGATGATGTTATAATTGATAAATATATGTATAATATATAATGAAAATCTCATGTATATAATCTAGTAATATTCATGATTAAAATAAAGATAAATCATGAAATTAAGCAAAAAAACCATATATCTTTGTTTTTTAAAATAAATAGTAATTTTATTTTCCGAAAAATATAATAATATAAATTTTCGCCCAAATAGCAATAAAAAATATACCCTAATTCTACAATCCCTAAGTTATAATTTATAAAAACAATAAAACTAGGTATTTTTGTCTGTTGACAAGCATATACATTCAAGAACTTTTATCCCTTTTGGGGTGGACATAACCTCAAAGATATGATAAAATCTAACTACACTTTACATACTAGGTCTAAGTCACTATACATACTAGGTAAGCAAGCGTTTGAGGTTGTGATATCAATATTGAGTAGAACAAGAATAAATATATTTCTTTGTGATATCAATATTAAGGAGAAACACATATATAATTATTTTTCTAAGCAGCAGGTGTTACACGTAACGAATTCTCTGCTCACCGCATTTTTTGTGGTGTTAATAACATTTCAGTCTAAAAAGAGGGGTGTCGTGACACCTTTTGCGCAATATTATCCTTTAATAATGTTAATTGTGTTTCCGAATGAGTAAGCATGGGTTCGCAATGGGTTCGATTTAGTAATTTATGAAACATATTGTGCTGACGTCATAATTGTGGGTGTCGTGACGAATAGCTGGACACGACATTAATTTCGCAATAATTACACTTTGTGTCTCTATAATTCCAAACTGTTTTTGTATTTCTTTTGTTTACAATCCTTCTGAAATTAACGCTTGTGTACACCATTAGTTAGTTTGCTATTATTCGTTAAATAAATAAAATAAAGCTGTTAGAGTTACTATTTACTATCTTAGGCAGGTTATATAAGTATATGCAATGTATATGAGAATGAAATAACAATTACACATGAAATACTAAAGAAACGTTACATTTAATCACCGCAAACTAATAACAACAAGGATGATTCACCGTAACTTAGCAATTTAAATTAATATATAACCTTCTAGGTTAAAAAATACTGACTGGATAGATATAAACATCGCCAATAGCATTTTCGTTTGTCCACGAGAACGGCAGGACAGTGTAACATTGAAAACTTTCATCAAACAATCAAACCAACCGTGTTGTCGTAATAAAAGTATAATAGAATCAATTTAGCTCAAATTCAATATGACTCCGAAAATTGCATGTCACAGCTTTCGCATGCTATGGTTAAATTAAATACTAAATAACGTATAACGTGCCGGCTTTAATAAAACTCAACCTTGGGGTAAATAACACTATTCGCCCAACACCTTGGTCGAAGGAGGTTTAATCAATTATTCGCGATTTTTCCTTCAACGCGAAGTGACTAGGACCTTTTTGCTAGACTTTTTCGTGTTTACAAAACCTCTTTGTGGCTTTAAAATCCTTTTTGGAAACTTTCTGTTTTGTTGCTTCTTTTGTTTGTTGTTGGAGATGGCTCTCGAGATTAAAGGGGGTTCGAAATTTGAAGTTTAGATTATTTTGTTTTTGTGTATCATTATTTATTAAACATCTGCTTTAATAGTTAGCTACGCTTTTAGAAGAATTTGGCTTCAAGTTCAAACTATTCAATACTGAATTAACCAGGCTATACAAAAAACAACATTATATATTTTAGTGTCGAATATTGCTTGTTGTATAATTTGACGTACAATCTTGGCGACCATTAATCGTTCTTACATTCAAAAGGTTTATAATTACATTTCCGGTTTATTTGCCGTCACATTGACGTTCAATTGAAAGGTATTTTAGACGTAACAGGTAAACCGCATCGTTAGCGATCATTTTCCCTATTCCCGAACAAATCGGCCCTGTTCCCCACACTCAAGTAAATATAAATTGAATCAGTCGTTCCTATTTCGCGTCATTTTTCTCCGCAAATTGTTCGATCACTTACAAATACAGAGCACTTTTTCTTGCCATTCAAATCACTTGGCGAGAGGTGAATATTCAGTTGTTTCCGTGATTGGTTTATACGTGGAAAATTGTTGTTTATTTGTCATTTTATAGTTCCTTACTTGCAAAGAGTACCTTAAATAGCCATGTTTTTGTACAATAGCGTACTTTAGATGGGGAACTGAATTTGAATCAGTAGGTTCAGGGTTCGAATCTTGTCTGAGCTTGTACAAATGGAAATGAAGTTATGTGATTTTCTTTAGATTTATCGTAATAAAAACGGTGTGGGAAAAGACTGTGAGGAAACTAGCTGTTCCCTGGCCAGGTAATAAAAGTCGAAGCTTCTAAATGTCGCCATCATTGTCTAGTTACCACATGAGTGCGAGGTGACTATAAAATTACTACCTCAGCAATTATGGAGATTGTTACACGAACGTCTGACGACGCCGTCAGGGTATAATGGTGTTCCTTGCTTGTTCATATAGTTGTTTGTGTAAATTAAATATTAAAATATTGATTTTGACTTTATATTCTAAGGCTTATCTTACTTCCGAGTTTTGTGTCTCAAGCTGCAGGCCACACCTTTAGGTATTGTGGTAATGAAGCGTAAGAATATACTTATATAAGTGAAGCAATCAGCTAATACACAACAGAAATATGCATGTTCATACAAATGCATTGATTGACATCATGACGATATCAGATGTTTCAGAAATTTATGTCATTTTCACATACATAGACATCACGTCTCACTACTTGTAAAGGGGTAGGCAGACATCACGGACCCCATTTGTCCTGATTGTGACAAAGCACTTTCGCTTCATTAATATTCATACACACTGTCATTTATAGTGTTGATAAAAACCTTTTTTGAAATTCACGTAGATAAAACTTCAAAGCTTTTATTTTAGTACGAATAAATAATATAGGATTTTTGTTACAAACAAAAAGGCCAAATCTAAAATATTATGTGTTCATAGTGAAGTCCTGATATTTTTAAAATAACAATTTTGTTTATTTTATCACAACTGTAGCTTTAAATAAACGTTATAGAACGGTCTTTTTGCCAGATTTAGTTAGGATTATTTGGAACTACGCATATTTTTTATTTTACAATATTCAGGTTTATGGCCGTCTATAAAATAAAATTTTATTTGAAACGATTTTAGTTTCATGCTGCAAAGTTATGGGAATCATAACAAACATACATACACTTCACGACTTGTGTATACCCTTATTTTTATTGTGTCGGAGTAGTCAGAGGTTTGAGTGCTAAGCTCCGAAATTTCATTTTCACAAGATAGACAGTACCCATCGCGTTAGGTAGTGGACCGTATCGCCATATATAGGTATTGGCTATTTACCTATCCCAAGGGATAGGCAGGTTTCCTCACGATGTTTTCCCTCACCGTAAGCGACACATATTTAATTCATTCATTAGTAACATACATGCCAGAACTGGGTATTGAACCTAGGAACCATCTCATAAGAAGTCAGAGATTACCCACTGGGTTACGGTCGGTTTAAATACGTTGAAAGAAAATCAGCCAGCATTCTATTTGCTTTGGGAAAAATATTTGAAAAAGTTTACCTAAAAGGAGTTCCTATATAAATTTAAGAATCCCCTCCCACTTGAAATGCGATCTTAACCCCTTCCAACACAGTTGAAAGTTGTCTGCGAACAAAGGACAGCACTCGAGCACTCACGGACCACGAAACCGTAGCATCGGCTCTCTTACCACTTCACTTGAATCAATACAAATGGTTCGACTTTAAGGGGCGGTTTCCGCAATATTTTCTCAGCAATTTAACATCGACAAAGGCGGAAGCGAACCTTATTCGATGGAAATTGATACTTATCACACGCTTTATTTGTATCAGACAGCAAAACCTCTTTGGTGCGGATTGATGTGAATCCTCCCCGTGTCTATGGTTGGCAATGATTGTTTACTCACGTGAAAAGGATGGGTGTCGTAAATTTCCATTACTTTTCTTGTATACGTTGAAGATGAGATTTTCTTACAAGGGCTAAAGTTGGGGCTTATAATGAGTATGGGTTATAAAGAAAGGGTAACATTCAAATTTAAGGTTAACATTAAAACTCTGAGATTTAATTTAGACTAAGTTCATTATAGCGTTTTAAAATATGTCAGGCCGTGTGTTAAACTTTTTATTTTATGACCTTGGTGTAATTGTATGTAAAATACTAATAAATAATCTAAATTGATATGTTATCTCCTTCTTCTACTAGATAATCTTAGCCGCATATACATACAATCTTATCACGCATGTCTCCGTACAGAGAGGTATTCAGAGATCACGTATACACTTTGATTCAATCCTGTCAAACCCATTTGCTTCATTAAATCATACACCTTCATACAAACGCGCTTTTTCCTTAGATCTTTCATCACCCTTTTTAGTATGTATATAATGAAACACTACACATTTGACAATACCTATTTATAGAACAATAAAGTACCAAACAGTACGTAAAGAGACGTACATTACGTAATGAGAAAACCGCTCATACATTTCATTAAACCCCAAACGGGAATTATTTGGGCTACATTACTTTCCTGAGTTTTAATGTTAATTGGCAATTTATAAACCGTTACACGGAAACCACTCATGATTCTCTGAAATCAAACAATATAAATTTGCGGTTCTACTAATTACCATACCTATCGATTTTGTCGCAATTTCAGGCGACCTTCCCGTACCTTTTAAACTTCCATTCAAGAGGCATATTGTTATTAACATGCCTTTAATTTTAGTTTCGCATCAGATGCAACAGAAAAAAGATGTCTTGTTAAATATAATAGAATTGAATATAACATAATCCTTATAGAGGTTCGATCAAATACAAAAGAACTTATTTTAATATAGGTACATGTTAATTTACAGTTGCTAACGCTAAGGGAGAACATGACGAGGAAACCTGCCTATCCCTCGTGATAGATAATACTCAGTGTCTATATACGGCTATACGGTTCACAACCTACGTTGGGTGCTGTCCATCTGATCAACACGTGGGTGCGAGGTAACCATAGAATCACTACCTTCGTAATTGCGGAGATAGACACCTGAACTTGTGAACGCGTTTGTTTTTTATTGCTAAGATGTACATAAAAATCAGAAATTTTAATATTCAATGGTACATGATCAAATATAATATGCTCCCTGACTATCAAGTGAGTTATCTAGAACTAGGTATTTGACTTAAGTGCCTATAGTGCTTTAGCTCGGCGATCGTGAGCAAAGCAATTACCTACCCATTCAGGCTTAGTCATTGTACAGCTTAAGACACCGGATAAATGTCCTAGGTCATATGAATTCACTTAAGAGATTATCACTATGTTCTGTTGAATTTCAGTTTGATTTGAATTATTTTATAGGTTTTACAGAAAATACTGTATCGTTTCTAGTACTTACCCGTGCTAGTCTGTGACATAAAAAGATTGCTAACTAGCTGCCGTTTATCCCAGCATGTCGTAAAGGTGACTAAGGTAATCGGGGTCAATGGAATCATTAGGGCGATAGGCTCGCAACCTATGTTCATATAACATCGCAACCTCATTATTTATGTTAATAAATGACCTAGGGGATGTTTTTGTGTCTCCAAGGTTCTGCTCGTCCCGAAAAGGATAAAAGGACGTGAATAATACACTATAATTTATTTATAGTTTACACTTATTAATATGTATGTTTATTAATTTCTTATTGTTAATTTTGCCCTCTTGTTGGTTTTAACATAATATCAGCGTTGCGTTTGTTACCAAACGTAACATACCTAGCTGAGTTAGAATCTTTTTTCTGCGACAGTAAAACGCACAAGCTTTACTCCCTAGTTTGTAAGTTTGATTAGTAAAATATTTGTATTGTGTATGTTTTTGAGGCTGCAAATAAATGCTTTATCATTATTATTATTAAATGTATTTTCTAGAACTTTAATAAATCGCGCCACGGAGGTCGACATATTGAATAGATATCAAAAGACTTTTGCGAAACCCAAGTTTTATCATGAAGACAAAACTTAACTCAATAGTTTTTAATTCGTAAACAGAAATAATAAAAAATATGTTACAGATAATATTTGAGACTTAAATTTCGATTTTAAATAATCATTCTATGACCATGGTTGAAATGGCACATATGTATTTATGAATCTAATCATAAGCTCATAATTATAGCTTTTTAATAATTCTTAATGCAGAACTCGTAATAACATTACTGCACAACAAACCAATAATTAATTCATGATATAGTTAAAATAATCAATTGATTCAATACAAGGATATAATATTCATACAAATAACTCAAAAGAAGCATTGAATAAAAAATATACATTATTACTACAGTTGTACTAGAATATACAATTTCGATACCAAACCAACTTGCCACTGACTATGCAAGTAGGTAAGCTAACAGCTCATTACTTGTATTTGCAGATTCAATTAATAACGCCCCTATATGTATAACCCACACACATTCAGAAGCTATATCACTGCACATCCAATCTTGGCACGCTAAGCTAATACATTGAGCTGGGTTATATTCAGACTAGGACAAAGTCGGGATTGATATTGGGAGAACTTGCTAACATGTGTTATGTTTTGACTATATTATATATAGTCCTGTGTTAGTCTGGGAGGTATACAGAATGATAACTAGCTGCTGTTCTTCCCTACATAGGAGGCGACTAAGGGACTAGAGGTAAAATAAACGTCTCACCTATGTTTCAATATGACATAGCAACCACAATATTTATGCTAAAAAGTTACTAAGAGATATTACATCTCCAAAATTCTGGCTTTAATTATAAACTCATACAGTACCGACAGAGAGTTAACTATCACTCCTTTTTAAGTTTTATCCCTGTTTCCACTTTTAATTTTATATTTTTATCAGCTAATGAAATTAAAATAATAGGTGGTAATCTTATTACAATTATTAGACACGATCTATTAACTCATTAAATACAGATGTGTTCTTTATAATGAATTGGGGAGAAGGTTAATAACATAATGTTTAAGTACATAAACGTATTTATTAAAGATTTGGTTAAACACAAACTCATAAACTTCGTTTAGTCTTCCTATCAGTTGACAAACTTCCTTACTTTTAAACTTGGAGCATTTCGCTTAATAAGTTGAAAAGTGGTCTTCCCCTAAATTGCTCTGTTTGAAATTCTAATTTGTGTAGCACGAAACCAACAGGATAGAACGAGCTGACATGTTAGCTGAATTCCTAATTAAGATATGAGAAAACTCCACCGGAACATGGCTTGGTAACGTTCTCGAATAGTCTCGTATAACCTCGCGTTGCCTCTAAAACTTTATTAGCGCCTGTCCTCAGGTATTCCCCAGCGGCTATTATTTATAACCTCTCCCGCGATTAAGAAGTCGGGGTGATTCCCCTCATTTCACCGTGTCAACACGGAATAATAATTCCCTTGAAAGTTTAAGTGTCTCTTTAAGGTTATCGGAAGGTAGGTTCTGGCACGCGAATGTTAATTTGATTCTTTAAACGAAATTGTGACTTAAATAAGTTAAAAACGATGTACACAATGGAAATAAATATTTCATTGTTCCTTTCCCAAGGAGAAGAAATTAGGGTGCTGCCCCTCATTTCCCCGTGTCAACACGGAATAATAATTCCCGAAGAGTGCTAATTTAAATGGCGGCTAGGAATAAAAGCGAAAGCTCGTCTCGCAAAAGACTTAATTGTCAGAAGCAGTAAAACAACGAGGGGTTTCGAATCGGTCAATGGGGGACTTTATGTCGAATTTCCGGCCACTTTTTGCATTCCGTTCTTTTGGCAGGCTTTTGCCAGTCTCCGTTTTTCATTCGATTATTCGGGCATAGGGGATGAAAATGTGAGCCGAAATCTTTTTTGCTAGCAAAAAGGAAGCAAAAAGTCACCTGCCATTCGCAGATCGCCTCTCCTAATCTGTGCTAGTGCAGCGAGATGACCAATTTTTTATGCAACGGTGATCAGACGGGATATTGCTAGGCGGGTCTATGTAGTGAACCCACCGTTTTGCCTTTACGTGCTTCATTTCATTCGGGGTTCGAGACAACTGGATTTTACTGACTTTGAGTCCGGCAGACGCGGCGGGTTGGGTTCCTTTGGAAATATGATACGATTAATCTGCCCCTGGAAATGAATAGACTACTGGATAGTTACGGCGCTTAACAAGATAATCCTATACAGTTACTTCAATATTGTTTCATCATTTATTGGCATGAAGCTGATCCTGTAGAAATTGTACTGATATTTATAAATTGGTACATAAGACGACTAAACCTTGTTTTACTAACTGACTTCTCACAAAAAGATTTGTTAAAGACGAAATATGAAGAAGAGTAATTAAGACTAAAACTACTTTTTGATTATGAACCTGAGTTCAAAAAACGAATAATGAATTATTAAGACTAAAACTACTTTTTGATTAAGAACTGCACTGAGGAAACGAAAAATTAATACTTAATTTCACTCAATATTATATTAAGCTACCGTACGTCAAGTGACGTAAAAATAAATATACTCTCTGAGCGACAATAGCTTTCATGACCCTCTCAACTTCAGGAACACTTGATCCGTACATGCATAAAAAGTTAATTGATATGGAGAGCTCGCATAAATTATGAACGGAGCTACGCATGAAATTTAGCTTTTTAATTTTTCACCCACAAACAAGGGTGAGGGCTTAAAAAAGCAATTAAGTCACATCTCGAGCCGAGTGCAAAAGCCTTCTGTTTTAATTAAAATGAATTCATTTATTTCACGTCTGCACCTAAAACTTGAGGATTTGTACCGGCCGTAATTTGAAATATGGAAATTGTGCTCATCTATTGGTGTAGATGCTTTTAGGAAATTCGTTAGAAGTGACAAAGGACAAAGATGTAATGTTGACATTGTATTCAAGACAATAAATAACTTAAACATATTAACAAACATGATATAAATAATAAAGGTAACATATTTATAGTGAAATATTCACGGAAACTGCAAAATTTATTATTATATTAAAATCATCTAATCTGTCACAGTGTGAACAGGATTTTAATGCATATAACATCAAAGGACATATAACATTGTATGAAATCCAGTTACACTCGTATATATACCACACGATCATAAACTACTAGAAGTGTGAAATATATATGATTTTATAACAAGTATCATGATCATTCATTGCCAAAATTCATTGGTATTAGAAACATAATTCTAAAATTCAAAATACTGTCTTTAATTTACTATGTAAGTACCAATATTGGTACGTTATCTAATACGATTTTAGTCTCTTTACGCAATATTACAAAACGGTAACTAGTTCTATTGAAATCCCGAGCCAGCACAGTAAAAGGGACAAAATTTGAAACAGGAACACCAAATGAAGCAAGGCAGAAAACGCCTAGTCATTACAGCCATAGTTGTTTTAGGAACAGCAAAATGAGTTCCTTTCAGCAAAATGGCGTAAGAAAAAAATCCTTTGTAACGACCACCTATTTAGGGGCCCTTTGTAAAACTTATTACGGTATCTACTGCAATAAAATTCTGTTTCCATCCATCAAGTTTAATGAATAATATCCGATGTTTTCCGCGTGCTACCTTCAAAGAAAAGCGCGTAATAACTTCATGATGGAAGGTAGGATTTATGGATTAGGACCAACAATGGAGTTTGCTTTCGCATTCCATTGTAAGGCCATTCTGGTATTTTTATCTCGGGTACGGGAAATGTGCATAATTTAACAAGGCACAAGAAATGTTGTGAACTGGCAGAGATACAATTGATTTTGGTAATACTGGGGTTTATTATAAACAAAGAGGGGAATTTAATTTCCTTTGAGGTGTCATTTAGAAGATAAAAAGAATATATTCAATTATCATACGAAATTGAAATGACATGAAAATCTTTGTGTTAAATATGAGGATCGTAAATAATATCACTTAATAAAATTCCAAACAAAATAATTTTGTCATGAAAATTGTCATTAAGAAGAATAAAATATTAAAAATAAATCTAATTAAATTTCATTACTTATATGGAACCAGACTTTGGAACAAATCCATACATTCGCCCGAAACATTTTCAAAGTCAAGCACACAACAAGTTCTTCGAAACTAAATTCTAAGAACACCAGGGACCTTTGACCATACATTACTTACATAATTGATGTAATTAAATATATAGCAGCACAAACCCAAATTACGAATTCGTGGCCAATTAGTAAATGTAATTATTCATGCATTTTACTGTACCTATCGACTGAAGGAACAGTTAGGTTTATTAACTAATTACAAACAAACAAAAACAAACGCATTCACGACCATAAACCCTTGCGGAGTAGTCAGAGGTTCAGGTTTCCATCTCCGTAATTGGGACGGTAGTAATTCTATGGACACTACAAACCCACGTGTTGACCAGATAGTCAGCGCTCAATGTGACATGTGGTCAGCCATGTCGCCATTTACGAGTACTGACTATTACCTGTTCTACGAACTGGTAGGTTTCCTCACGATGTTTTCCCTCACCGTACAATTCGATGCATTTCGTAAATGTGTTTTTATTACGAAAATGTACATAGAAATTCATTAAACTTCATTTCTATTAGTACAATACAGCCAAGCCCCAAATAACTGAGCTACGTCGAATTTAATTTATAGATCAAATCTTAATTTAATAAATGTTCCTAATTATCCAGGATGTTCCATCTCATTGGCGTACGAAGCATGAAAGCCGTTTCTCCGAAGGGATATTTTTTTCATAATAGACACTTTCGCAGACAAAAGCGATTATTAATTGTTCGCAAAATTACCTTTATAATGCCTTCATTACTTTCTTTTTCTATAAAATAAAAATTTAATAGATATCATGGTTCTTTTCAGGTTAGGGTGAAGCGTTTTTATTATATACGTAATAATTATCTTTACCATTTCCAAGAACGTTACATAGAATGAAGGTGTTTATGGAATTTACATATGGAATATTGGAGTCAAGTTGCAGAGCAATCGAGTAATAGATTACTTTTGCTGCTAGTCCCTTAAGCATCTTTTACGATTTATTGAAAAGAAAGTCATCTAAGATTGAAGAAGTTTTAGTTAATATAATTAAACATTGCTAAAACTGCAAAGCCAACGAATATAGTCAAAATATTAGGAACAAAAGCGCCAGTTTTTGAATCCAGTAATAATCAGATGTTTACTTGACTATTTCTGCAATTATTGAAGTAGGAAATCTATGACCACCTCGAACCCACATCATATTCAGTCACTACTCAATGTGACACGTGGTAAACCTTGTCGCCATTTACTAACACTGACTAATAGCTTTTCCAACGAATAGGTAAGTTTTCTGACAATGCTTTCTTTCACATATACAGTAAACACATTCACGTCTTTTTATTCCTTCTGGGGTGGATAGATTCTTGCAAGATGATAATATTATCGCTAATGTGTTTAATCACATAATGTATACAATACTAATTCCGACAAACAGTCAGATAGACGCTATATTGAAAATGGTGACGTTAGGAGTACCTATAACCGCCGAGAGTGTATGAGAGGATGTATGAATGTCAATGAAGCGAAAGTGGTCTGTCAGGAGCGGGATAAATGGGGATCCGTGATCTCTGCCTACCCCTTTACAGGGAATCAGTATGTATGTATGTATGTACTAATTCCGAAATTATAGTTTTAAGAGATTCGCGATAAGTCCCGTTAGTTATCAATCTTGACTAATTCCGAAATAACGTACATATGTGTATACAGTTAAAATGTGCATTGAATCTTTTAACCTATAGACAGGGTCAACTGAATTCTATAATTAGGTTCGGCCCGTACAAGAGAATTCAATTTGGTGGCCAAATTCGATTTGCGCTGGTGGGCCGACAAGATTGTTTACTTATCCCTAGTGTGATCTAATTGGAGTCAAATAAAAGTGCTAGACCAGAAAGGAATTGGGAATGTCTGACCTCTTTAGACGAGAATAAAATGAAAGAAGGAAAAAACTTTATTCACTTCACACTTTTGAACGAAAAATGCAAAGGAAAAAAGAAAACATTTATTTGGACATAGAAATAAACAACACGCACTTTAGTGCGGTGGATGCCATCTTAAATACAAAGACATATAGTAAACATATTTGGACACAGAGAAAAAGCAAAAAAAAACAGTTAAAGACATACTTTAAGTCAGAGACACGCCATCTCCATGGTACTTAAGAGGAATAGACTCGGTATGATGCTGTAGATAATCCACAGCACCGATATTATGGCGATCCTCGATACAAGACTCAGGACTATTACTATGCAGGGAAAGGGTACCACCTCAGCATCTGGTGCAGCCAGATTGCAGTGCTGGTACTCCGCCAGTACACGATAAAAGGTTAAAGTATGTACATACTTATAATTCGATGTAGTTTAGTTGTTTGGGGGTTGGCTCTGTATCAGTGGGTACAGGGTTCAAATCCCGCTTGAGCATGTACCAATGGAAATGAATTTTAATGAATTTCTAATTACATTTTCGTAATAAAATACATTTACGAAGTGGATCGAATTATACGGTGAGGGAAAACATCGTGAGGAAACCTACCTGTTCGTCGAACAGGTAATAGATAGTGCTTGTAAATGGCGACATGGCTGACCACCTGTCACATAGAGTACTGACTATCTGGTTAACATGTGTGTACAAGGTGTCCATAGAATTACTACCTTCGCAATTGTGGAGATGGAAACCTGAACCTCTGACTACCCCGCAAGGGTTCATGGTTGTGAATGCGTTTGTTTTTTTTGTATGTACATACATACATATAACACACGCCTGAATCCTTGTAGAGGAGTAGGCAGAGATCACGAATCCCCATCTATCCCGATGTTGACAAACCATTTTCGCTTAATTGACACTCGTACACTTTCTCATACATACAAGTATAGGTTAAAGTAAATAAATGATATAATAATGACAGTAATCATTTGTACTAATTTGTAAAGTGCGTATATTTTTAAATTAAAAAAGATAAAAAAAACCTTTTATTCACACTAGACGCAGTAACACAAATAGACACGAGTAGACACAAATAGAGAAAAGAATTAATATATAATAATTTACATTTATTGAACCAATCGCACATTGCAACTCCGTGTATATATTGGGGTTATAAATATACTATGCATATATGAGTGTACAAACCCTTATGGATACTCGAGGTTGAGTGGACATCGACTAAGTTTTGTTTTTATGATCTTTGGTCACTCGGAACCCACTTTTTACCTGATAAGCAATATCCAACGTATCAATGGTTACAAAATTACCACAGTAATGCTATAGGTATGTGATATTTTGTTTTAGACAAATATATAGGCAATTAACACGAGTATGCGTGTACAGATATGAGGGTAGTTTTATTTATTATACCTATGACAATCTCTGTAACGCCTTCAGGAAATTTAGCTTTTATACTATGACTTGTGCTATCCGTAGCCCAATCAATTAAAGTATCGTTGATACGTAATTGCGTCTGAAAACAACAATTCCAATGCCCCAGCCGGTGAAACCAATTAAAAACAAAAATTGGTTCTCTCTGAACAGACTATTGTATTACTACACGTGACACGGTGTTCCTAAAAAGTAATTCTTTATTGGAAAACCAAAACAAATTACTCTAGATTGAATTACTTTAATTGATTGATTAAATGTAGCGGATGGTTGAAAGGGCCCTCCTTAGACGGTTGCTAGACCATTGCCATTGCAAGCTATGATAAGAATGGCAGCTAGTTATAATTCTTATTACGTCTCAGACTAGTAAATTGGAGACATACTTCTCAGCGGGTGTACCCAGCGTGAAGAATAAAAGAGAATGTATGAGAAGGTTAATGGGTGTGAGTGAAGCAAAAGAGATTTGCCAGGATTGTTCCAGGTCGCGATTGATAATCTCTGCCTTTCCCGTTGGGAACGTAGAGATTCTAGAATCATTTAGAATTTATTACTGTTTGAAACTTAATTATGAATTTAAACCTAGTATTTAGTATTCTTACATACAGTTTTATGACTTAATATACCAACACTTGACTACCGCACTTAATCAATACACCCCAGCATTAATAAAATCCCAATTTCCAATCTATTTATCTATGCCAAAATCTCACTAACACGCCCCTTCCATAGACAATCTAAACGCATCAAAATCCAATATTCTGAAATTGTCACTTCACATTATGTCATGCATTCCCTTACTTTGTAACATAGTGTGGCATGTTGAATATAGCTTTGTTAACCCGCCCGCATTTTAGTATATAAGGGGTTATGATATAGTATTGAATGCATTTTATTTGAATAAACATGGGGAAAAATTGGTGAATTATTATACGGGTTAGGGTCCGAAGAAAAGATTTAAGTGATGGGACAGTGTTAACTCTTTTCGTAATAGTTTTATGGACTTTACATTGATTTTTTACACTGATTGAATGAACATGTTTCTCATGATCATTTAATCCACTTAAAGATGTCATAGTTTATCTACTATACTTATAATTGTTATTCTGTTTTGTTAAGTTATTATGATAGTGGTCGTTAATAACCTTGTTGGTAACAAGATTTTAATTGATTAATAAAAAACCATTTGATTTTATGTGTATACATTACTAGAATAGACATATAATCAAATTACTTAATAGCTGCTAATATGACAAAAAATATTATAAAGGTCTGAAATTGTTCAGTCCTTAAAATTAACATTGTATTCTTTAATACTTTATAGAAATAAAATTGTTCAAAAAATTATCGAGGTTAGATGCTTCCAAAGTTTTTTTCCTCCATAATTACAACATGATTATTTTAACTTTAAACTTGCATGCATGAACTTAAGTGTTCCTAAACCTGACAAATACATATCATAGTTATTTTTAAACACTCGCGATTTGTACTCATTTTATTTACTATATGTTACCGAGTCGTATCACGATAAATTTAATAAAGATTATGAGAAGAAGAGAAGTCTAGTTGTTCCGCAACCACGGCCTATGCAACTGGGTCGAAACTTCGGGTGATAAAAAGGTATATCCGTATGTATATATATATTCACACTTACACATCACACCTGATTCCCTATAGAGGGGTTGGCAGAGTTCACGGATTGCCATTAGTCCCGATCCTGACGGACCACTTTCACTTCATTGACACTCATACATCTTCTCATACACACTCGACGGTTATATGTACTCCTAACTACACCTTTTTTCAATATAGCGTCTATCTGACTGTCATATCCCTTATTGGGCCCCTCTAAACGCTCTTCCACTTCACTCATATATGTTCCTTTTGTGAAAGGTATATCTTTATTTAATTTATCGTTATATGACCCGGTCTCATATAGCAAATAAAATGCAAAGAAATAAGTAACAATCAATGTTTGCACATAACTACGTGACTAGAACCTTCTAATACTAACACCACATTATCTTTTAACAAGGGTCCTAATAAACTTTAAAACTTGTATCCATCTCGTATTTCCGATGCATGTGGATCAAGCCTCAGTTTTAAAGGGAACTAGACGTTAACTATGACGTGTAGAGAATACATTCCCACTTGAACTCACTTCAATGGCGGATAGATGGCATGAGAGATGTGACTCGAACGCGGAATAGACAAAGTTTCGCACTTGTGTCGTTCGAATTGTTATGTATGGTAACTTATTTTCCTTTCGGTATATTGTAAGAAAGACTTAAAATTTGACGTAGCTCAGTTGTAAGCTTGACTCTGTATCGAGGGTACAGGGTTCAAATCCCGCTTGAGCATGTACCAATGAAAATTAAGTTAATAAATTTCTATGTACATTTTCGTAATAAAAATACATTTACAAAATGCGTCCAATACTACGGTGAGGGAAAACATCGTGAGGAAGCCTACCTGTTCCCGAACAGGTAATAGTTAGTGCTTTTAAATGGCGACATGGCTTACCACCTGTCACATTAAGTACTAACTATCTGGTCATCACGTAGGTTTGATGGCCATAGAGTTACTACCTTCGCAATTGCGGAAATGGACACCTGGACTTTGGACTAACCCGCAAGGGTTAATGATCGTGAATGCGTTTGTCTTTTTGTTTTTGACTAAGGGGCTTAAGGTGAAGAGGTTAAGGCTTAACGCAATTATGCTTGTAACTAATATGGTTATTGTGGTACAGGGCAAAATGTGCATTGAACACGACGCTTCAAGCGTATCAATGATAAAGACCTCGGAGTTTATGCTTAAAAATATGGCAAAGCCTTTATTTTTAGCAATAAATAATGACTTTGACTTTATTTTTAGCGTGTTGTTAATACACACACTTATTTATAAGTATATACGTATAGATTTTTATAACACTAAATATGAAAACATACGTATACATTCACGTCATTTATTCCCTTTCGGGTAAGACAGTATCTCGGAGGTATAATATCTCCTAGCTAGATCACTATTTAACATGAATATTGGGGTTGCGATGTCATAAAGGAATATGAGTAACAGGTTTCTAGTCCATCCCAAAATATATTCTATTTACCAAGAGTCCTGTAGTCGCCTCCTTGGTTATGTCGAGAAGAATGACAGCTAGTTAGCTTTTTTTACGTCTCAGACCAGCATAGGACAAACATAAAAAGAATTATCAATAAAATAGTTTGACAGAATTTGATAAAGAAACTTGAAATAAAAATCATCATGATTAATAGGTAACGGGACTTATCGCGTAAGTTTTTATATAATATAATTACTTTATTAACCCGACGTTTCGGCTACGTTGCAGTAGCCATGGTCACAGGCAGACTTATTATATAAAAACTTACGCGATAAGTACCGTTAGTTATTAATCATGAGTATATATCGTGAATCTCTTAAAACTAAAAATTATCAGTTTAATAATGTAATAATAATACGTTAGTTCAAAAATGTATCGAATAAGATATGCTTATTCAAATTGAAAAAAAGTTATTTATATATTTAGAAGTTCCATCAATCACTCTCATACACAATAGGATCCAACAAAAAGTATGTAAAAGACGAGCAAGGAGGCGAGGAACCTCCTTACAAAAGCGCGATCATGTAACGAAATGAGGTCCGCATTTATTTAGGACCTACTTTCACTGAACCTTCACTGAGTGAGGAAATTGTTTGTCTAGTATTATGCTCTCTTATCTTACGAAAGAGGATTGAAGTGAGCAACGGCCTCTTTGGAGAGCGGCCAAATTGCTTACTCCTATAAGCTTTCTATTATTTAGGTAAGATAAGTCTTCTTGATTATCATATAACGGAAGGTTCGGGAAGTTTCGCCGAATAAACAGACGGGAAGCTGTCTAATAAATAAGAACTGGTATAATTAGCTTGGTACATTTAGTTATTTCAGACTAATCTTTGTACTAAAGGCAGGTTTTACTCTTATGTATGCAATTCGAGAACAATTGGCTTGTTCTACATAGTACATATATATATTTATGTCTCTACGTCCCCAACGGGATAGGTAGAGATTATCGATCGCCACCTTGAATGAGTGACAAATCACTCTTGCTTCACTCATACCCATTAACCTTCTCATACATGCTCTTCTGTATTCTTCACACTACGCACGACCTTATTTTGGGGTACACATACATACATACATACGCTTCACGACTTATACACACTCCCTTTTTCTATTATGGCGGGGTAATCAGAGGCTTGAATGCCCATCTCCGATATTTCGAAGGCATGTTAGGTATGGGTCATTGGAAGCCCGCGTATCACTAGATAGACAGCGCCCAACGTGATAGGTAGTGAACCGTATCGCCGTATATAGGCACTGACTATTACCTATTCTGAGGAATGGGCAGGTTTCCTCACGATGTTTTCCCTAACCGTTAGCGACTGTAAATTATGTATGTAAATGATAAACACATATTTAAATTTCATTCATTGGTACATGCCAGCGTCGGGATTCGAACCTTTCTCATGACCTTTCTCATACGAAGTCCGAGGTCTTACCCACTGGGCTACAGCAGCTTTACACACATGTATTTTTTGTATTTCTATATTTTACTAATATTTCATAATACAACCAGGATAGTCAACGTTTATTTAATATATCAGCTATACCATAAATGAATAAATACATATATAACATATATAATCAACGAAAGCAGAAAAAGTGTAGTTCTTAACTCTACCTCCACCGGGAATAAAACCCAAAGCCTCACGATTATCGTTTAGGTGGTAACCAATGGCGCCACGGAGGCCGTCAAGTGTGATTTATTTGGACCCATAGAGTAACTTTGACAATATTAGACCATCTTTTGCCAAAGAGTTTTGCACAATATTGAATTTGTTGTGGCTGGGAACATGTGTGGCGAATCGGTGACTTATATTCCTTTGTACATCTTATTGCAGGCCGTAAGTTTTACGTTAGTCTGAGATTTATGCCCTACCAGGGTACTAGCTACCGTTCATAACGATACGTGAGAGGTGATTTAGAGACTAAATGGTGGTAGTTACCTAACTATAATATTAATATTACATACATATACATCACGCCTGATTCCCTGTAGAGGGGTAGGCATCACGGATGCCCATTTGTCCCGATCCTGACAGACTACTTTCGCTTCATCGACACTCATACATCTTCTCTTACACATTCGGTTAAAGGTACTCCTAACGTCACCTTTTTTCAATATAGCGTCTATCTGACTGTTATGTTTTATAAGCCGGCCCCTACGTAACCGTCCTTCCACTTCACTCATATATATTCCTTTTGTCAATCTGCAAGCATTTATCCGCATAACATGTCCATAATATTAATATTGTAGGACACTATTACACCAATTGAACTAGCTCGTTGCTAAGGATTTATAAGTTTTGTATTAAGGGTACTATTCAACGTATATTTAAGAAATATTAACTCATTATAGACAGATAACTACATATATAGTATACATAAACAACGACTAAAACAGACCAGAATAGTAACATTATAATATATATGTAGTTCTCAACGCTGCCTCCACTGGGAATCGAACCAAGGACCTCCCGATTAGCATTCAGGTGGTAAACCGTTCCGCCACTGAGGTCATTTGCCTTTAATACTGAAAGGACACTAAAACATGCATTTAATTTATCCCTATATTCATCGCTATATTGAAAAAAGGTGACGTTAGGTGTACCTATAACCGCCGAGAGTGTATGAGAAGATGTATCAATGTCAATGAATCAAAAGTGGTGATCTCTGCCTACCCCTCTACAGGGAATCAGGCATGATGTGTATGTATGTATGTTTATTTATCCCGTTCGGGGTGATCAGAGGTATAAGTATCTACTATTTTTTAACCAAGTGTTTTAGTGACTATTATGCCTATAACACATAGTCAGCACTCAACATGACAGATGGTAAGTCCATCGCCGTTCACACAAGTTATATCGTCAAGGTGATAATTAAAATTGAGGGGTGGACAGAAAAACAACTGCGTAAATGCATATTAAAGTAAAATGAATGAAAAACCTTTTCTTTTTAAATTCATGTCCCAATTATATACCATTCTATTTACAAAAGACGTAATAATGTATCAATTAAGGGTTATGTATGGTAGTTAAAGTCACATACATATTTTACGTCCTTTAATTCCGTTCGGGGTTGACAGAACCTTGGAGACTATCTCTTATTTTGAATTTCTCAGTTTTGATGGCCCTCAGATAGCCAGTACCTGTACACGATAATACGGTTCACTACCTATCACGTTCGTTGCTGTCTATATAGTGATCCGCTATATGCTGTCTATATCTATATAGCGATGAATGACCCATACCTAATATGGCTACGAAATTTCGGAAATGAATGAATAGTATTATACGTTTACCCAGAGCGTGCACAAATGTCAAATTGACAAAAACTTCATTTTACGTCACACAAAAGAAAAAACAGTAAGGTCAGCAAAAAAGGTACATTTAAAAAAAAAATGTTTTAATCAGAATTGATATTGTCGCTTGCGTCACTAGAAGTCCATTCATCAGAACTGCTTTCTTTACCTGAAAACAATATAACCTAACAATATATTATAATTAACCTGCTGACCATACAATATGACGTCATATAAAGTCATTGTCATTTTGACTTTTGTGCACGCTCTGAGTGAACTATTAATAAGGTAGTAAACAAGTCGTGTAGCATATGTTTATGCTGGTAACCATGATGACAGGGTGCTAGCCAATCACCCGAAAATTTAATATAGTTAAGTTTTAGCGGAAAAATTTGTTTTACCTACTGCGCTGGTCCGTACGAAAATCAGGCGTGATACAAATGTTTAAATTCAAAATTCATCCAACCATACTCATCTTATACTCATCACCGCCGAGTGTGTATGAGGAGTGTAATAACCGAGCGTACGAGTATACGTATGTATATATTATGCTTGCAAAAATGTTGTCGTAAGTCAATGGGATTCATCAATCATTCGAAGCCCTTAGACAACATTCATTTCTTTAAGATGCGTCCACATTAAAGTTTACTTATATTCTCCGTAATTTAATTTTAGGAACATTAAACGAAATTGATGTTATTTAATTAAATATTTTGTACCTATAAGGATTTAAATCAGTTAATAATATAATATATATCACCGAAAATGTGTGTGTGAATAGGTGTATGAATGTCAATGTAAAGAAAGTGGTCTGTCAGAACCGGTACAAATAGGGTATCGGTGTGTAATGTGTACGTATTTTTGCTAGTTATTCATTTAAATTGCTACTATTATATCCGTCTTTACATCTTTTATGCATTTATTAGTAAGATTTTCCTTAAGGAATTGTTTCTTTAATTTTCCTAATGACACATATAATACACTCATTTCTCTAAAATTATTTATCAATAGCTTCATAAATGATACGATAAATAGATAAATGATATGATGTTCTGATAAAAATATACCTACATAATTACTGAAAATAAAAATGTGTATAATGTAAAACAAATATATTCTTCATTTAAATTCTAAACAAAATTCAACTCCAGTATACAAGCACCTTTACTTCCAAACTCAAGTAGCAGCAGATGGAATATTTCAGCTTATTCCGGAAAAAACCGTTGGCGGAAAAACGTTGACATCCACACGATGATCGTGTCTTTTGCATGAAAAATAGCACCTGTGACACGCCGCTGTATCCCTTACGTGTCATGTGACTAAATTACGGAGTGCCTAACAAGCTTTCTCTGGCTTTGCATGGGAAAATCTGTCTTATTCACAAGCCACCTGTGTCGGGAATGGCGTGAATCGGTTCGTACAAAGTTGATTTGTGTGATTTGTTCGGTTTCATTGTTGTTTACCTGCGGGATTGGGTCGAATGAAGATAGTGAGACTGACATAGAACCTGTTTGGTTCTAGGAATAATGATCCTGTTGATAAATATTTAAAAGGCTTCCTCAAACTACACTGCAAAGACTTGTTGTGAATTTAATTGGTTCTCTTACGTACACGTGCCGAAAATCTGATTCCTTTTTTTGAAAATTCTTAATATTTTTTCCTTAACTAACATTGATTCAACTCCGTACATGGGTGGGTGTTTCTGTCTATTTTCTTAAGAAAAACCCATAAATTTTAGTTCAATTACATATATTTATTGGTGAGTATTTAATACGTGGTAAATATCAGGTGAAAAGAGCTAATATAATATATTTACATATTCTATTTTAGGTAAGTAATTCTACAATTAAGTATATCTTTATTCTAATAAATTATATGGATGAATTTGATATGTAACGGTTTATCAGTTTTTGACTAATCATAGTCAAGGTTTTTAATTAATCAAAGTTGATAATAAGACCAGAACTGAAACTCATCTAATACCATTTCACTTCCCAGAGATAAATTGTAGTCACGAGACTTGATCGAAAGGACATAAAATTTTAATTTAGATTCATAAGCCGTTCCTCGTTTCCGTCCCGAAAGTAAACTTCCGTCGCAATAAACGTAAAACTCATTTTTCATTTCACCAAATCCTCTTTGGCGAGACAGTACCTAACTAAGTATAGAAAAAAAGAACCCGTCATTAATCCAAAACTCGGATCAGAGTGAAATATTATGAATACCAACCATATATCTTGTAAAGCACCGTGATATGCAAAATTTCACCCTTAAAGCCACATTCACGCGAATACAAACTCTATATTTAAAGCCGTTAGCGATAAAACAGCGTGCACTGTTACATATTTATCTAACCTCATAATAAAAAGAGCAACGGCGACACCGACACGTAAAAGTTTAAGCAAACAGTTGCTAAGGATTACTAGTGGCCGCGATTCCGCTTCAAGAGAATTGGTTGCGATTCCATAAAATATGTAAAGGATTTGATGTACTTACAGTCAGATTGCTACGGTAAAAGTTTAATATCACGGTATGTTTTTGTTGCTTATAAACCTACATTATTTTCTTTACATAGCGCTATGCTTTACGTTACTGTTGTAAAATATAGACTTTTGCACTGAAGGAGAATGTTACTTTTATAAATTTAAGTTTTCAATTTAATATCCTGTATTGATATTCAACTGATTATTTCATGGTTGAGTCTTATCCTACAATGGACAGGCCTCGGCATACTTACAAAACGTTTCAGATTATTCCTAAGCCAACGGTTTGAATGTTCTAAAGTACTGTTCATAATACATATATAATATTTGGACACCTAGTTACCTAGGTAATAAATAATACTACTTAATGTATTTAAAAACATCTTAAAAGTGGAATAAAACGTTAGATTTGGCATTCTATTAAAGTTTACATACAAATCATTTTCACACCAATTTCTCTGCCTACAAACCCAACCCATATTTCCCTTGCAGAATCTGACAACAAATTCGGATTCCGTCCACGAATCAGAGTAAACCGATGCTGCCATAAAACGACCCTTGATACATGTCGTGCAGAAGAATAAATGTATTAAGACGCTTCCGTTGTTGAATTTGAATATTTTCCTTGGCCCCAAACCGTTGAGAGGTCATTTTTCCAAAAGGGCCCGGAAATTGTATTCTGGGGTCTATCGTTTTTGTGTAGCCACCGAGATTTGGGCTCCATTCTGTTCGCACACAATGTGTGACGGCCTTATCGGAAATAGCGTCCTTTTATCATAAATTCAGATTTATAGTGGCAAGGACATTTTCAGGCTGTTCACCTACAATAAAATTGTGTTCGGTCTATGAAATGGTCGGTGATGTTTAAGAGTATGAGGGTCATACAATATGAAAGAAACTGATTTAAATAATATCTCGAATAGAGCCTTTATAAGATCAGTGAACATAATAAATAGCTGAAGTTTTTTATAGCATCCCAATATAAATATAATGTCTATGAATTTAAATTTATTCTATTTTTTATTTAATATGTGTAAATGATGTTGCACACTCATGTCCATTAACTTTTCAAGAGGGACATAACTTAAAGTACCAAATGACCTTTCATGCGACATACCAGTTATCCAGACTTAAAAAAAATAATTTCCTTAAATCAAGTAGTAAAATCTATTAATTACTATAACGAATCACAGACAGGGTCACTTCAGTGAATTTACACGAAGAATACGAGAAGAAATCTATATTCTCATCGACCTTATTATATAAAACGTACGTGTTAACGACCTTTAACCCTTACGGGGTAGTCAAAGGTTCAGGTGTCCATCTCCGCAATTGCGAAGGTAGTAATTCTATGGCCACCTCGAACCCACGTGTTAACCAGATAGTTTGAGTACTACTCAATGTGACAGGTACTCAGCCATGTTGCCATTTACAAGCACTAACTATTACCTGTTCTGGGAACAAGTTGGTTTCCTCACGATGTTTTTCCCTCACCGTAGAATTCGACGCATTTCGTAAATGTATTTTTCATTACGAAAATGTTCATAGATGGATATTCATTTCCATTGGTACATGCTCAAGTAGGATTTGAACCCTGTACCCTCGATACAGAGTCAAGCCCCTAACAACTGAGCTACGTCGAATTATTATATGTATGTACATATATGTATAATTACGGCACTAATCCAGGACAAGGTTTAATTTAGCTAAAAGGATACAAAAAGTAGACTTACCAGTAATAATGGTATTCAACGTCGCTGTAGGTGAAGTGGATACTACCATCAAAATTAATACAAGGAACGTCCTTTGCAGCACTTTTCTATACATTTTGGTATTGATTAACTAACTACGATACTACCCAACTACTGTTTACGCCATGATAGTCACTTGGTACCAAATGTCACATTTGTCCAGCTCAGAATTTCGGTGACGTCATCTGAAACAAAAGAATGGCCTTTTGTCATTCAAATTTAGAACTTAATGGAAGGTTTGGGCTAATTTATGTGTTTTATGCGCATATACAATGTTGATTTTATGGAATCTGTTTATATAAGCATATATATAACTATAATCACCGAGTGTGTAAGGGGTATGAGTGACAATAAAGCGAAAGTGGTCTGTCAGGATCAAGATAAATAGGGATGCGTGATCTCTACCTACCCCTATACAGGGAATCAGGCGTGATTTGTATATATGTATGTTTACGTTCTTGTAACTTTTTGGAGTATATAGAATAACTGAGATAATATATGTATCCTCGATAATTGAAGCTTTTCTTTGGTATGATAAAATGGTAAATTTCTGACAAATATTGATCAAATTATCATATTCTTTAATTCGTAATAATACGGCTAGAAAATCAAAATTCACTCATAACAACGAATCTATATAAAATGAAATATACAAAAGGCACATACATATAATAACACCCGTAACAAATAACCTATTCTGCCTACAAAAAACCCTAAGCCTCTAAATCGACAGCTTTCAACAATTATAGCGAAGTTTGAGCTAAATTGAGTTGCTGCTGCCAACCGCGGCTTCACGTTGCCTGCAGATTAACACGTATTTCCTATATAATTAAGCTGAGCGGAAACCACTGCCACGCCCATTGCAGCTGACAACGCCGGCCCAAACCACCTAATCGCATTTAGGATAACATTCCAACTAAACGAGAGTGGATTCAAAGCCTGGAGGATATATAAATGTACGTATAAATGTATGGCATGATAGTTATAACAATAATAATATTTGGGACACTATTACAGCAATTAAACTAACTCCTTGGTAAGTTCATTCAAGACTTATATTAAGGGTACTAGTTAACGTATATTTAATAAATATATACATATATAGAATACCTATATAATCAACCAGACTGGAAAGCAGAAGAAAAGCGTAGTTCTTAACTTTGCCTCCACCGGCAATTAAACTCGGGACCTCAAAATTAGCTTTCAGGTGCTCAACCAATCGCGCTACGGAGGTCGTCTTATTTAGTATATGATAAATGTATGGCATAAACACTAAATATTACGGATTAGTCAGATAAAATCCTTTAGTGTACCGAGTTAGAAAATGAATGTCCAATTTTCACTTATTAATCAGTATCCAACGTAATTGGTGGTAAATCATGTCGCCTTATATACAAATACTGACTATGATGCTTTCTTCATAATGTTATCCCTTATCGAAATCAAAAGCACATATCTAAATATTTCCCTATTCTATTGCTTATCTTCGGTGATCGAACAAGAGCCGCTGTATCAATGTGGCCACTGCCGTTGGCTTATACATAAATAAACTACACAGCCATTAACCTTTTCAGGGAAGAGTAACCTCCGTTGTATCGAGGAAGGTTTTTGGCCACTCAAGCGTTCAAAGCCTACATTTCACCAGACATCTATTGGCCATCGTGACGTGTGGTGTTCCATGTCACTGTATATAGGCAGTGAACATTGTCTATTTTGAAGAATAGGCAGGTTTTAAAGCGCTAATTTCACTTACCGCAGAAGTTGTTTATAGATAGATTGGTTGTGTCTACTTAAGCAAGTTACGTATTTTGGTAACACTGGGAAATAATTATCGATATCATTTTTTTAAAATATATACAACTTCGTACATAGAGTAAACTCAGTATCTAGAGGTCCTTTGCAATATCTCCCTTCTTACGTTTGCCTTTTTATGTTTCATACGTCTCACCAGCTAACTTCTAACATGTACTTTGATTTCGATCCCTAAATCCTTTTGATTAGGATTAGTAGAGCTTTATCTTTTGATTTAGAATTGAAAAACAACTCCCGAATAGAAATAAATTATCTGAAAATTATTGCGATGATATCTGCCTTAGACTTTTACCTGCAGGGAATTAATATAATTAATGATTATTTATCGTTCATTCACTGATAATTTTTGGTAAGAGTTCAAAAATTAGTAGCTCCACCCCTTTCGTGAAATTCATTATATAAACGTTGACTAACAACGGATAGGTGAGGTGACCTTTCGGAGTTTGTTGACGTACGTACTTCATAGCACATAGGTATGTGACGTGACGCCATTCCGCGAGTTTTAAAGCAAAATTGTACGCGACAAAACTGTGAAAACCCAACGGAAAATCCAGTTTACACCTCGTTGTGCTGCATTAAAACTTTCAGGGCTGCAAAGCAAAACCTCGAAACTGGCTGCTTACCCGTCAACCTTGACATCCAATTTACCAGCACCCCTTTAACCTTACAATCTAGCCTACAGCCGAGGTCAAATTAAGCTGGCTTGTTAATTTTTATGCAGTGGACCGTTTAAAAACCGCACCCTCTAAGGTCCTGTTTCTATGCATTCATATCTGACACGTAGGTTCTATACGAAGCTAATGTTGATAATAATAAAAGGTTGGCACGCGTGTGTAATTACACAGAACTCCCCTTTACATTTGGGAGTCATTATGCTGTTTGTACAGAGATTCTAATGAGTTAATGGCTTAGATGGGCTATTAAGGAGAAAGCCAGTCTGAATACACCTTTAATTCTCATGTAGCTAAGTTTCATAATAAACATTAATTACATTACGTGCCACGTATACTGTTATTAGGTTTTTAATGTATGCATATTATACAAAGTAATAAGCATGAAGAATTAATTTGGTAAAAGAAATAATTATAACAATGAATTATAATGAACTATATTTTTCGTTTCTTTTTTAGGTTCGTCGTAATTTTTTATTGAATAAAATAGTATATAATATACAATATCAATAATTTACAATATCTGTAAAATATATAGCAAAACTCAAAAAATAGCTGATTTTAGCCTATTTTACCATAATCGAAAATTAATATACTAATATAATACACAATGTATAATAATTATATCATATATACCACATTTTGATAACAAAATGTAACAACCAACTGATGTTTTAAACACGGCGACAGCTAAGTATCAAAATGTTGTCGCAAAAAATATTTCTAATACAGCTTTTTTCCCACTTCAGTTCCATAGCTTTCATAAAATATTCACCATACACTGTGTGGCCATGTCTTTAGCAACGAAACAAGCTCGCCCTCTTTGAGGCTTATCTAAAATTCACACCGTCACCCGCATAAAGGCACTTCTACATTTCCATTCATTCGTGACACGCTAATGAAAATAAAACGCTATTGCTGTTTGCGCCGAAATGTAAGGTACAGTCAACGCTACAAGTGCAGTCCCAGTAACTGTTTATAAGGTATACGTTTATAAGAACAGATAATATGTATTTTTCATTTCGAATCACGCGAACGTATAGTGGCCATAACAATGCATAGTGGCGCCAGTTTCAAAATGAAAAAATGCAAGCTAAGCTATTTATTATAATTATTACTAACATTCGACGTAGCTCAGTTGTTTGGGGCTTGCCTCTGCATCAATGGGTACAGAGTTTAAATCCCGCTTGAGCATGTACCAATGGAAATAAAGTTGAATGAATATCTACGTATATTTTTGTAATTAAAACACATTTACGAAATGCATCACAATTATACGGTAATAATTGAGGTAACCTACCTTTTCGTAGAACAGGTAATAGTGCTTGTAAATGGCGACATGGCTGACCACCTGTCGCATTGAGTTCTGACTATCTGATCAACGCGTGGGTTCGAGGTATCCATAGAAATACTACTTTCGCAATTGCGGAGATGGAACTTAAACCTCTGACTACCCCGCAAGGGTTAATGGTCGTGAATGTGTTTGTTTTTATTACTATCATACATATATTTACGTCCTTTAATCCCTTTCTGGGTAGACAGAACCTCGGAGACTGTACTTTTAGCGTTGACTGTACAAGTAACATTTCTCGGGCACTTCAATGAAATAAGCAAACACTAATTTCGCCTCTTCGTAATGACTTTCCACTGTTTGTGTTCTACATACGAAGGAATAACAAAGGTGCGGAGTTTGGTTGGTGAATATTGTGAAAGGGTATTGAAGGTGAAGGAATATTGTAATATAAGTGGAACGAGTTAAGTGCTTTACTCTGTGTGCTTAAGTCTAACATAATATTTGACGTTCATACGTAGTAAGGGTTGGAATAGATGTATAATTAAATTAGTACACCATATATAGTACACCACAAGAGCGTATGTATACGTATATCTAGTATTGTTAAGATATTTAGGAGAAAAAATTCTTCGTAATAAACACACCTACAAAATGCATCCAATTATACGGTGAGGAAAACATCATGAGGAAACCTACCTGTTCATCGAATAGGTAAATAGTTAGTTCTCGTAAATGGCGACAAGGCTGACCATCTGTGACATTGATTACTAACTATCTGGTCAACAAGTGGGTTCGAGGTGTCCATAGAATTACTACCTTCGCAATTGCGTAGATGGAAACCTGAAACTCTGACTAGCCCGCAAGGCTTAATGGTCGTAAATGCGTTTGTCTTTTATATTTAGGAGTGCCCAACATTGTAAGTTTTTTCCCGATAATCGGCTCTTACATTTATCAGATTTTAGCTGAATACTACGATGAGGGAAATCATCGTGAGGAAACCTACCTGTTTCCCAAACAGGTAATAGATAGTGCTTGTAAATGGTGACATGGCTTACCACCTATTACATTGAGTACTGACTATTTAGTCAACACGTGAGTTCTAGATGGACATAGAAATACTACCTCCGCGATTCCGGAGATGGAAACCTGAACCTTTGACTACACTGCAAAAAGTGGTGAACGCGTTTCACTTTTGTTTTTGTCTCATTTTAGCATATTACAAATTTCCTCACCTTAAAATAAATTATTTCGCAAAATACATCAACACCAACCTACACGCTACACCCTAAGGACATTAAAGGCGTAATGAACGTCAAATATGTAAGAGGCTCAGATGTCACGCGGTTCCATTCTTCAGGAACTTTGTTTGCGCATTGAGTTTTATTGGGCAACTTGGATAACATTACCCTGAGGACTCGGGTTCATCTTGTTCCCAACTCTCGAATGAGTCATTTGTTTTATGCCCCTTACCGCCTCGCTTATGGATACATTGTTGGCAGTTGAAAGACGCAGACTATGGCGATAAGGCTGTATATATATGTACATATATGTGTGAGAACAGATCAAAAGTTACATAAACCTTTTGTCATGTTTAGTGTGTTTTTAGGAATAAATACCAATACCAAGTGTGTATGAGAAGGTGTATGAGTATCAATGAAGCAAAAGTGGTTTATCAGGATCGAGACGAATAGGGGTCCGTGGTTTCTCCCTCTACAGGGAATCAGTCGTGATAGGTATATATGTATAATATCATGGATCTCTTTAGCAGTAATAGAATGAATATAATGTTAGAATACCGATCAAGAGATGCAAGACTATTCATAGCTAACCAATCGTACCAATGTAGTATAAGCAGTTAGTTTATACATGTCATGCCAAGAAAAGAACAGTATAAATAGTTGAAAAAAGAATTTAATTATTCATTGGCAGAACACCGCTCAAGACACATTAGATGTGTATGCATCACTTAACAAAAAAATATGGAATCAGTCAACAAAATAAAACAATATAATTGAAGTGTTGTCTCAATTGAGTACGGTAAAGGAAAACATCGTCAGTTGAAACTGTTTCCCTAACAGGCTATAGTCAATTCTTGTATATGGCGACACGGCTTACCAACTGTCACATTGAGTACTGGCTATCTCGTCAACATGTGGGTTCTAAGTGGCCATAGAATTACTCCACCTGTAGGTTATACTTAAGCGGTTATTGATCGGTATTTTATCTGATTTCCTGAGCAAAACAAAATCAATATAATAATATATTGTAGGACACACTTACACCAATTTTAGTACATTTACGTCTTGTGTTAAGGGTACTAGTCAACATATATATACGTATTATATAGGAACATATACATATTATAAATATATAAATTCATATATAGCATAAATAATCAACAATCAGACTGGAAAGCAGAAGAAAAGCGTAGATCTCAACTCTGCCTCTACAGGGAATCGAACCCGGGGCCTCATGCTTAGCGTTTAAGTGGCCACGGAGCCACGCCACGGAGGTCGCCAATAATTGTACTATATTTTCGGCAAGGAATGAGCACATTTTTCCCTATAATCTTGGATCCTCCCTCACTCTTCTGCCTCATTTATTTAATGCCCAAACTAAATCTGGCAGGAGATTTATGGATTATCATTTTTACTTCCTGGTCTCGTATTTGTCATGTATTTTTGTGTTGGATTTTTTCGGATCAAGATAATGCTAAAATATGTCAGGAATTGTGCTGTACTTTAAAAACTGTGCTTACTAGTATAATGATAGTTTTGTAACTACATTCAGGTTTACGTATTAAAAAAATTTATAACATTATATTAATATATAATATTATAAAACGTTATATCAGTAATTGTTATACTAAAACGTTTGTTCTGTTATTATCATTTAAATATTAGTTTCTAGAGACTTATATCCAGTTACAAATTTAGTTAAAAACTCCATCACTTGAAACAAAAGTTAATAAGACATTTCAACCTAATAGGACCTAATCACCTTCAATCTAAGTACCGAAGCATAGTACAATTATTAGTGAATCGAAAAATCGATGACTAAAGCGAACGTCGAATAATTAAGGTGGTATCGAACAACAATTACAAACAACACAATCGAAGCCACATACAAAATTACTGACCATATTTCATTGCGAATATTACAACTTAATTGAGCTTCTGTTCTATTGATCTAAACAATGAATAATAAACTCTATCGTTTGTGTATAAAGTTCAATTTACCTTAAAATAAAGCTCCCTTTGAGCCCTAAGTAGGTCAGAGTTCCGAAGATTGACACACGAATGAACTTTATCGACGAAACAAGTGGCCATATGGGTCATTTGTGAGATACAATCGCTTCCCATCAATAAAGTAGCCAACTTATAAATGGTTCAATTATGATGGAATTTTAACTGATCAGGAAACGATTATAGATGAAATTGGTTTTTGTATTTGGTGTTAATAGGTACTAGTTACTTTAAGTTTGTATTGTGAATGATAAGTCGTATAAACAAGGTCTTTGTTTAATATGTGTAATGTTTAAAACTTTTGTTATCCTACTATCTAAGCATATTTCATTACATGTTCATAAACACCATCGAAATAAACCCTTTACTATCCTAGTGTGTGGGAGTAAATATACCATAATATTATAGAATCATAATGACACCAATATTATTTGATAGAATTTGTGAAATAGCCTGCCTCGCTTAGTACTATAAGGGTTTTGAAATGACGGTGGAATCTCGAATATCTAACTACTAAATGCGATGCTTTACGTTGTTTGATTAAAAGTACTAGAAAAATTGTCATCGATCAATTATCAATATTTATTTAATTATAAGCATTATTTTAAAATCTATAAAATCGATATTTATGTTATGTAATGTAATATTTTAAGTTTTTCTAATATATACTTACATACACATCACGCCTAATTTTTGTAAAAGCATAGGCAAAAGTCACGGATCCCTATTCGTCCCGATCCCGACAAACAACTTTCGTTTTATTGACACTCATACACCTCCTCATATATACTTTTTCCAAATGTAAGTATTTTCTTTTGTTCAAACTTAACCATAGTACTAAAGCCACGTACTTTTAAAATCCTATCAAGTATTCAAAGAAGACAAAACAAAACGTACAAACTCATTAAAAATACATATTCGTAGTGGTTGAATGAGGGTCACGAGTAGTCGTGTTGTGGCTTATCCTCGGGGAGGTTTATATACAGCAGTTGACTGCTATAGACTGATTAATTGAATAATACATAGCTACGATTGTAACTTGAAGGGTGGACTGAATTAAGTGCTACGAAAAAGTTCAATTTGCTTATAATAATTTGATACTCGTAACATAACTTTTTTACTTTAGTTGCCTCGTGCGACATACATAGATATATTCACGCCTCTACATCCCTAAAAGGATAGGCAGAGACTATCAATCGCTACTTGGAACGGTCCTGACAAATCTCTCTTGCTTCAATCATACCTATTAACCTTCTCATACATGCACTTCTGTTCTTCACGCTGCGTACACCCGCATTGCTACATCTCTAAACTCTGCATTCCCTTGCAGGGAGATGGGTGTTATAAATTATTTACGTGTATCTACATACATACATATATATCACGCCCGATTTCTTGTAAAGGGGAAGGCAGAGATCACGTATTCCCATCTATCCCGATCCTGACAAACCACTTTCCATTCATTAACACTTATACACCGCCTCATACACATTCGACGGTTATAGGTACTTCTAACGTCAACCATTTTCAATATAACGTCTATCTGACTGTCATATGTCTTAAAGGGCCAGCCCCTACGAAACCGCCCTTCCATTTCACCCACATATGTACGTGCAATTAATAATAACGACACACGATGTACCAACCGATACACTTGAGCCGAAAGCCCAAACGATCCAAACTTGGAACTCAATTAAACTTGGGCCCATAATCGCCAGATTATATCGAATGAGTAACCGAAGGAAAATACTGATTAAGAAGCAACTTTCATTGGTTGTTCAACCTTGGGGAGCATTGGCGGAATCTGAGATAAACGGCTTAGACTTACCCGGATTCTGGCTGATAAAATGATACCCGAGTCTCGATAGTGATTTATAAGTACACAATGGATTGAATCTATTTCGGGGGTTTATACCTATGTTTGTGTAATTCTTTGTAGGGTAGTTTGATGTTGAGTGCCTTCTGTTATATAGATCGGTTAACAAACGCTGATCGTGAGGTCCCGGGTTCGATTCTCGGTGGAGGCAGAGTTAATAACTACGCTTTTCATCTGCTTTTCATTCTGGTTGTAGATTATAAATTCTAGATATGTATTTATCTATGTATAATAAGTATTTATTTGTCAAATATATAGCGACTTTTAACCTTAACACAAGTCTTAAATGTACTTAGCAAGGCTAGTTCAATTGGTGAATTTTCTACAATGTTATTACATGATTTTAAATGCTTTCTACAAGCTTTCTAATCTCTTAACCATCGCATCAAATACCCTTTTGTTCTTCCCAGAAATGAGTAACAAACTAAAGTACATAAAAGAGTAAGGTACTCGTAAGTAAATACTCAAAGTACTGAGTACAATGATCTAGGATGTCCTGTTTTCCTAAGGCTTCTCTGGTGTAATACCTTTTAGCTAAGTGTTTGACGACCTGCTTTCGAATACCTTTAGCCACGTATAACTTGGCGTGGGTATTATTTTTCTTAACTTAATTGCTTAAGTTATTTTAAACACTCGCGATTTATACTCATTTTATTTACTTTATGAGACCGGGTTGTATCATGATAAATTAATAAAGATATAGATACCTTAGTAATTGTTTAAGGCAAGATAATTCTTGTTAAAAGAAATTGTCTTAAATAGTTATTATAAACAGTTTTTTGCAATACTATGTGTGTGGTTTATACTGCTATTGTCTTTTTTAATTATTTATTTCATATAACTGTATAGAGCTCTTAAACAAACGAAAATAAGTACATACCTACTTATGCTACATTAGATCTAATCGACCTGACACTATTTGATATGAGCACAACTTGTTACTATGGAAGATTATGTAAACGTTAATTTGGAGTTATAAATATATTATAGAGTTAAATTTATGATTTATCCAATTGTGGTGAGTTATATAAGTAAAGATTTAATTAACTCTTCACAAACATATTATAGCTTAATTATTATACTTTAGAATTAATTATAAATACGAGTAAGTCTTGAGGAATTAAAATATGCAATTTCAAAGCACAGTTTCTTTAATTACAGTTTAACTTCTCTTTCTATTATCCCGACAGTCTTTGCGCATTTGTTACTTCGTATTTTGTTTTATTCATCCTTGTAGACGTTGGATACAAAATATTTTCCACAGAGGGCGGTAGGCGGGAGGCGTAGCGTGAATTATTCCGAATTCATCCCTGATTTATAATCTACGGATGTTCGCTCATTTCGCGTGATATCATTTTCCTTCTTCCCGCTTTTTATTAGGGACCCCCAGTTTGTACACGTAGCTTTGATACGGGATAATAGAGTTGTGCTTGATTTTAATGGATATGAACACATTGTTGTGTATTTGTATGGGAATCTTAATATTATGGTTGTTTTATTTTTATTCATTTATTAATAAGTAATAAACGGATCAATAGATTAACGAAGGAACCACCTCATATTATTGTTAAAAGGTTCTACAAGTTAACTATATACAAAAACACTACAAGTTAGCTACACACACACTATATATATATATATATATATATATATATATATATATATATATATATATATATATATATATATATATATATATATCGACCACAGCTATTAACAAAGTGGGATCTACATTTTTCCGATTTTCGGTTTATTGCATCAAAGGCCTTAAAATTACATTATCTACAACCCCACAAAAAATTATTACCCTAAAGTTAACAGTTTTTGTTTTTTGAGATTAACAAAGCTGGATCTGCTGATTCTGCACGGGTAATAATGTTGCAGAATATCTTACGATTTTATTAACGTGGCGTGGGAGGGGTACAGATGCGTGCGCGCGCGGGGGATCTGCCATATCGCACCTTGTTATTGGGCTATTATAATAAATTTTATTAATTATGTGAGACCGGGTCATATCACGATAAATTTATAAAGATATCTGATTACCTTTATTTTGCCCAACGACAATTTTTTCCCAACAACAATGAAGTATGTGGCACATCCAGCAAAGAATTGCCATCAAATTCCCCGTAATATTGTGGGTTGTGCCACATGCGACCAAATCCAGAAGTAGAGGTTCCGATAATATTGATGCATGTGCCACATCCGACCAAAACGAGAAGTTAAAGTTTCGGTATTAATGATGGATGTACCACATCCAACAAAATCTATGTCATAGGTAGCAGCTAAGAATGTTGTATGTGCATTTTAACACATTTGTAGTTATTATTTTTTTGAAATACATACAACACCACTTACAGTTATTAAAATAAATATACTTTACCAAATTTGGTTAAGATACATTGACTTTTGTTCATTTTATACACATTCCAAACTTTAAACGGCCGTCCTGTAAAGTAGCCATTTTGCAGATGCAACATTGTTAATAGCTGCGGTCGATATATATATATATATATATATATATATATATATTATTGGGTGCTGCCACAGGACCAGTGATGAAGCTGCATTAAATACTGACGCAGCAACTCTTCACTGCATCAACGGTTTTTTATTTTACATATTTATATTTTCTATATTTATGTTTTTTTTTCAGTAAAAGTGCATAAAGTTTCTTTCTTTATTATATAATCAATATATATTATATTATATATATATATATATATATATATATATATATATATATATATATATATATATATATTTTATACCTATGTATGTATTTACTCGTATCTTGGGCAATCTCCTATCTGACGTATCAATGTAGTACAAACCCCGACTACCTACATAGAGCCTTCGCATACAGCCAGGCCATTACAGGCCTTAGGCACAACGCGTGACTCTTAGTCAAGTAGCCGACGAACATAAATAACTGGTTGTAGCACGAAAAGATAAAACTTTTACCTAACGTCCTTGTCTACTCTATTTATTTATACTGCGAACGGAGTATATGTAATTGAGGATCTTTGATGATTAGTGCAAGTGTTTAGTATGAAAGTTAGTGTTAATAATAAGTGCGAGTTTGGGACGTAAAAATAATGCTAATTAGCTGCCGTTAATCTCGGCATGTCTTAAAAAATGACTAAGGGACCAAGGTTCCAAGAACATGGAATCCATTGGGCGATGGCCTAGCAACTTGTTAACATAGTCCCATTATACCATCACAATCCCAACGTTCAAGCTAAAATTGACCTAGGAGCTAAGTTTCTGTTTACCCAAAAAGGGATTAAAGGAATTGAATATATAAGAACATGTATGCTAGTAATAATAATTATAAATAGCTTTGCTTGTTGCCTAAATTATATTACACCTACAAGAGATAAACAACATTATTTACACTTTGGTAATGAAGTTAAGGCTTTTTAAAAACGATTATTATAAAAGCGGCTGTAGCCTAAGACCTCAGACTATTTATAAGAGGTCCCAGATTCGAATCCCAGCTAGCATGTACAAATTAACAAAATAATGTGTTTTTCACAGTTTTGTACATTTGAATGAATCCATTAGAAATATCATTACTATAATGAGGTCGGGAAACAAAACTCCTTTCATTTAACCCCTTCACGACACCTTGTCGCTTATCGCGGGGCCCTTTGGAACTTTTCTCCGCGCGGAATCGGATAAGAATCAGCTTTTAACCGACTTTATGAAAAGGGACGCCGGACGGGTTACAATCGCAACTATATCAGGGATAAATAGGGCTGGGAAATGGAAAGTTTCGGAGATAAACCATTCTGGTTGAAAAGGATGGTTGTGACAAACTCGATAAGTTTTGTCCGGAATGGAATAGTTTTAAACTGACCCTCGTGATGACATTACTCGTGGTATGTGGACGGAAATTGGAGCTGACATTATTTTGTCTATGGTAAACATGCTTTTTATTATTTGAAACAAACATAGTTTTAAGAGCTTCGCGATTTATACTCATGATTAATAACTAACGGGTGTTATCGTTTAAGTTTTTATATAATAAAGTTACCTTTATTAACCTGACCCGGCAGTCTGCCCGTGACCATGGCTGCTGCAACGTAGCCAAAACGTCGGGATAATAAAGGTAACTTTATTATATAAAAACTCACGCGATAAGTCAAGTTAGTTATTAATCATGAAACAAACATGCGGCTGTAGCCCAGTGGGTAAGACCTCTGACTTCTTATGAGAAAGGTCCTAGGTTCGAATCTCAGCTCGAGCATGTACCAATGAATTAAATTAAAAGTGTTATTCATATACGTACATAATTTACAGTTGCTAACGGTGAGGGAAAACATTGTGAGGAAAAGTGCCTTTAGTATAGTAGTGTATATATATATATTGCGATACAATTCACTACCTATCACGTTGAGTGTTGTCTATCTAGTGAAACGCGGGTTTGAAACCCATACCAAACATGCCTTCAAAATTTCGGAGATGGGCACTTAAGCCTCTGACTACCCCGCCACAATGAAAAAGGGAGTGTGTATACATGAGTCGTAAAGCGTATGTTATGTTTATTTATTTGCAACTACCCAAAATAGAAAACATCCCAAAACGCTTTATACAATACATACGTATTTAAAACTATTTGGAAAACCAGAAAGGCAACGATAACACCATTACAATGCACAGGTATGGTAAACAAACTTAATCCTGCTTTTTTATCTAGCACAGGCTTTCATTTTCATCCGCTAAGCTGGATTAACCCGATTTTAGTGTGTATTTTAAAGTTTCTGAAAATACCAAATTATTTTGTCGATATTAATTCGGTTCTATGTGCTGTTATGTTTATTAACTTATACTTATACCACAGATAATATAATACTACAGCTTATACGGTAATTTATTATGACATTTTAGATTTGAATCCTTTTAATAATGTTACTCAGGTATATTGCATGGCTACCTCGAACCCACGTGTTGACCAGATAGTTAGTACTCAATGTGATAGGTGGCAAGCCATGTCGCCATTTACAAACACTATTAGCTGTTCAGGTAACTTATAGGTTTCCTTACGATGTTTTCCCTCACCGTAGTATTCGACGCATTTCAGACGAAAATGTACATAGAAATTCATTAAGCTTAGTTTCCATAAGTACATGCTCAAGCGGGATTTGAACCCGTACCCACTGATTCAGAGTCAAGCCCCAAACAACTGAGCTACGTCGAATTATTGAGGTAACTGCCTCGAATTACAATTTCAAATAATTTACAAGCAAATGGCAATAAGCAAACTTATTGCGTATATTTTATAAATAATGTATTATTATTACAACATTCATAATAAAAAGTGACCTAATAAATATCAACATATCTCCAAGGTTATGTCCACACTGAAAGGAATTAAAAGACATGAGTGTATATGCATATACTAAATATAAAATGTATACCGCCTACATGTCAATAATGAAATGCAAGGGGTGTAAAGTGACAGATAATTATTGAAGCTAATAATTTGTAAACGTCATGTGTTATTTTTATAACGATACACAACGCAATGTGCTATGAAGCTGTCATTTCTAAATATAGTAATATTCTTGTTATGTAGAAAGAGTCACTAAAAATAGAGCGTATTTATAGAAATAAAGTAACATTGACTGTAAAAGGGACAATATGGTATAATAATTGTTTCTATTTTAAGGAATATTTATTATTGAAAGAAATAAAATAATTTATGAGGAGTTATATGAATGTCAATGAAGCATAACTGGTTTGTAACGATCGAGAGAGTTAGGGATCCGTGATCTCTGCTTACCCCCCTTCAGGAAGACGGGCTTGATCTGTATGTGTATATAAATTATCTGATTATTTATTATATACTTACACATCACGACCAATTGTCTTTATAGAATATACACATCGCAAATGACTTTTTGCCTCTATTATAAATCCTTAAATCTCTAATCCTTGTATTGGGGTTCATAGATATAGTGTACAGTGGGCTAGCAACTTTTCACCAAAATACTATGAAATCGCAACCTTAATAATCATGCTAAAAACTGATATTGAGCTATTATATCCCCAAACTTTTGTTTACCCCACAAGAGATCAAAGAATGTGATATAGTTATCACTAATTACGCACACTATTAATTCCTACTAAAATTGACCTATGTTACATCCCACCCAAGTACTGTCCACCCCAAACGGATAAACGGACGTGAACATATGATCCCTTTAGCGTATACAGTGTCTTGCATGCCATAATTGCCTCAACCTAATTTACGGGTTGCCCCAATTCTACATCACGTCAATCGTTAATTGACACAGGTTTCCGAACTATGCATTTTCGAGTGTACTAACCTCGGAATATATGCATTCACGTCCTATATATTCCATTTGCTCCCTCAGTAGCCTTCTACGACATGCCGGGAAGAACGGCAGCTAGTTAGATTTCATTTGCGTCCGAGACTAGCAAGGGATCTAAGCAATTCCAAATGTACTAACCTCGTAATATGTACTACATTCACGTCCTATAGATTCAATTTACTCCCTCAGTAGCCTTTTACAGCACGCCAGGAAGAACGGCAGCTAGTTAGTTTTAATTTACGTCCGAGATTAGCAAGGTACTCGATTAAGCCGGAATATGTACGTGAAAATTTATTATTTACGTAATATACATATTAACGTTTGTATTTTTAATTTATATACTAGTATTATTAGAAGTTCTTATAATCACCGATTGTATATTAGGATTGAGATTGACGGCGTCAGTGATCTCTGGCTACCCCTGTACAGGGAAATTGGTGGGATATGTAGTAATATTTGGGTAGGAGGAAGATGTACGTCAGGGTTATTTATAGAAGTCAAAAATAACGCCTTTTGTTTATAAATAACTTATTTCTTTGAAGAGGCGTTAAAGGATCACATATGATCCCCATTATTCCCGATCAATCTTGACTAGTACTTTCGTTTCGATATACCTTCACATACATACTTAGCAATTAAGAATAATTGCCTGAATTATTATCATAATTATTCTTTTATCAAAAGATATTATTCTATCGCCTAATATATGTATTTCTTTTACCCCCAGTTGCTTATTCATTTCTTAAGACATACCAACGTCAATCTGCATTCCGTGCTAGTCTGGGACGTAAAAATAATGCTAACTCACTGCCGTTCTTCCTGGCATGTCGTAGGATACTGAGGAACTAGGAGTATATGAAATCTATTGGGAGATAGGCTAGCAACCTGTCATCAATGTTCCATGTGACATCACAACCCTCATCATGCTAGTAAGTGATCAAGGATATGTTTTGATGTGTCCAAGGTTCTGTCTACCCCAAAGGGATTAATGGACATGATTGCATATTTATGTACGACGCTTCATGCTACCAGGTTACTAATGAACAAACTTATAAATTACTTAGAATCGCGTTCTATAAAACCAATCAACGCCACCTATAGTCAGCTGTGAGAAAATTTATTTAATGTTTATTTTAAAAGCCCCTGAGAGTAAGGAACATTATCATTATGGTAAAACTCATGAGATAGCACAGTGATTGATGACCTCCCTAGTAGTCGATTCAGAAAGAGGTAGAGTTCAGGTGCAGGTATGTGTATGTGTGGGATTGTGGCTTTAGAAGAAACAGCTGAGTTTAATTTTATTGGTAAAGTTTAAAGCTACAAAATTTACATACTTATACCTCAGACTGTAAATACCTTTACGGGTAGAGTTTAAGAAATTCGACATATAGCTTACCTTTGGAACAATTAGGGTTGTGAGTGCATTGATATGATATATTGGTGTTATTTTGCTATGCTACATACAAAAATATACATTCACGACCTTTAATCCATTTCGGGGTGGACAGAACCTTGGACCTTACAATTTCAATTTTTCTATTTTTTTCAACAAATTGAATCGAACTTTATGAATTACCATAAAATTAACAACGTAGGTATAACAGTACATAGTTTTAACGTATGCACTGTATGATATACACATACATCCTTTATTACCTTTTCGGGATGGACAGAACCTCGGACATTCAATATCTACCAGGATATTTTTAGTCTTAATACTAGGTTAATGATAGTACATGTAAGATTGGTAACAGTTTGCTATCTCATCACCCAATATATACCATTGACTCTAGTCCCTTAGTCACCTTCTACATGCCAAAAAGAACAGCAGCTAGTCATTATTCTTTTTACATCCCAGCTAATACGCCATAACATATAATGTATATTAAGCGTCGGGCCTGAAAACTACATTCGCTTTACGTTACGTAGTTTTTTACGTATGCAGTGAAAATATTAATTTTAATAACGTTGTAGGTCTGCCTACGTTGTTTGAACAGTCTGAAATGCGGACCGTGGAGGTCTGGGCAGACCCAATTCAAATTTAACATGTAAATATAAGAACGTGTTTGGCAAGCGTATATTACTTTCTGGTTTACATTTACGTATTGGATTCATTACAATATAATAATATTTAAGACTCTACATTACATTAATTACACTAATTGAACTAGTCCCTTGGTAAGTTCAGTTATAAACATTAAGGGTACTAGTCAACATATAATGTAACAAAAATATATACTGGTTATATATATATATATAAATCAATGACAAGATTGGAAAGCAGGAGAAAACGGCAGTTCTTAACTCTGCGTAATCGGGGAATCGAACCCGGGAGCTCACGATTAGCATTCAGGTGGTTAACCGATCGCACCACAGAAGTCGTCAAAACAATTAATTATAATAACATACATATCCCGTATATCACGTCCGTATCTTAAAATATTGGTGAGCAAAGATTACGGATCCCCATTTCTCGTGATTTTTTGAAACAAGTTTTGCTTTAGAAACACTCTTCTTTCACACCCGGTAGTTATAAAATTTTTGTCCTATGCAATAATGTTCCATAGCAAGACCATTAAATAAAATACAATTATAGGGTGGAAATTCATAATTTTGGAGATTATAACACGTAAACTAACCACTGCATATATTTGTATAACTACTAAATACTTAACCTCATAAACTATATTAGTAAACTTTGAATGAATCTATTTATTTATAAGTCGCGAAAAACTATAATGTGGAAAAGTAAACATACAATTTTAACAGTGAGGGGACACATTGTGAGGAAACCTGCCTACCCTCGGGATAGGTACTTCCCAGTGCCTGTATACGGCGAAACGGTTCACTATCTATCACATTGGGTGCTGTCTATTTGAAACGCGGACTTCGAGTGAACCATACCCATCTTGCCTTGAGATTGGCACTCAAGCCTCTGACTACCCCGCCACTATAAAAGGGAGTGTGTATACACAAGTCGTTAAGCGTAAGTATGTTTAAGTTAACAGTTTAACCACTCAGCATTAATTATCACGTAATGTAGGGTGATTGAGTTTATTCCGAAACTGGTTACTCAAGATCCTTATAGATCGATAATGATCTGAGCAGCATAACCGTTCAATGGTATTTCCAGCAAAAAATACTTGTCTTTGGTATGGGTTAATGAATGAACATGCTGTTTTATACCTTTTGGTGGGAGGCATGATTGAGAAATCTTTAGGATAATACAGATAGAATTTTTCTATATTTTGATTAAAAGATAGACTACATCTTATTTAATCTGTATTAAAATTGAAAGAAGATGTGAAGATGTGTTTGAAAAGGGCATGCTTCGATGGTTTGGACGTGTTATGTGGATAAATAATAGTAAATTGATAAAAGGAATATAAAGGGTGAAGTGGAAAGGCGCTTACGTAGGGGCAGGCCCAAAAAGACATATGACAATCAGATAGCCGTCATATATACCTTCTAACTTAGTTTCATATTCAGGGACTTGAATACTATTTCTTAATATGATTATCTTGTAAGCAAGCCATGAACTGTTTGATAACTACGTTATAATAAGTTAAATAACGATAAACACAACCAATATGTATCAAATAAAAAAGGCCTTTTTAGTCAATAGCACCTGTACTTAAAATAAATTAAAATATACAAGAACATCACTAGTTCCCATAAACTATTCACTTAGACTATTGCACCAGCCTATCATAACACACACAATATAGTATGATTTATGAAACCAGGGGGGTAAAAGCTTGCCTTTATGTGTTGCGTCGTATGCCTGAATGAAATAGGTCCACGCCTTAACTTTATTACTTCAGCACACGCCAATGAAGCCATCAAAATCACACATTATCGCCGACAAATTATCAATTTAATGAATTTTGTACCGGGGGAGTGAAAAGGCAATTGATTTTCGAGGAGTAGTTGGTAAATACAGTCTCTAAGAATAATCAGACGCTTGGTTAATTATATCTTCATTTATCATCACTGCATAGTATAAAACAGTCGCTTTCTCTGTCCCTATGTCGCTTTGAATGCCGAAATCTTTGAAACTACGCAACGGATTTTGATGCGGTTTTTTTAATAGATAGTGATTCAAGAGGAAGGTTTATACGTATAATAACATCCATTAAATAGGCAGAAGTGCGAAGCCGGAGCGGGTCGCTAGTAATTAATAAGTAAGTTATTTATCAAGAATGTAAAATGTGTAAAAGTTATTTACCGTATTTTTTGCCATCAGTACATGAAGTAAGCCTCTAAACTTTTCAAACATTCTTTGTTTAACTAAGCCCCAAGTTTTTCGCGGAAAAGTTTAGAAAAACGGTTGAATTAACTGTTCTTTTAATAAGCCTATTAAAGTTGTATTAATAAAATAAGAAAAACAACAAATTTCATAGCTACTTAGTGAATAAATATTATAGATTATTTAACTTATTTTAAATTTAATCCTAACATTTAATTTATTGAGTATAAATAATTATGTGCCTTACATTTTAATCAATTTATCATACTATGTTCAGGATTTAATTATGCAGGAATTATAAAGTAATTACTCTCCACGAAGTCAAATACCGCAGAAGTACCGGTACCTAATACTTTCTAGAGATCTCTTACGTTAATATAATATATTTAACCGTCAGATAAAGTTCATATCCCAGCCAATTCCATTAAAATCATTGTTCATAAACTAAATCAGAAATTCAAGCTGCTATGAAAATTTAATAAGTGAACTTTCCAACTCCAGTCCTTATCGTACCTATCCGCGAAGAAGCGTCGATCCAAAACAAAAGAACCCGGCGACCATTCTCTTTTCCAATTCTTCGCGAAAAAGTCAGAGGAGACGCGCAAATAGTTGTCCAACTTTTTAAGGCAGAGTTTCAAAGAGCGCATTCCATCTGTTCCTACGAGTCAACTTTTGGCTCCGGACGCCTTTGATAAATTAGAGTTCCGTTTCCCTTCCGAAATTAAATGACAAATCCGTCGTGTCATTTCCTCGCCGGCCTTAGGGGACGGTGTCTACCCCACTTCACTCCAGCAACATGTCAATTTCGTTCACTCGATACATCTCACTTTTTCGCGACACACCCAAATAGAACGTGAATTTTCCCCGCAACTTTTCTTTTCTTTTTCCTGCTAAATAAAACATACAGTCGGCAAATCCACGCAACTACATTATACCGCAGGGGCAATATAAACAGTTTTCGGTGGCGGAAACACGTCACCTCACCTTTCCATAAAACACTTAACCGAAACTCACCTCTAAGCCGAGTCGAAGTCCCTTTTAACCGAGCACATCACTAAGAACACTTTTGATAGTTAAAAATCACAATAAAAAAATTAGGACGAAAAATTCAAGTCCATATCGCTTTAGAGATCCGCAAAATTCACCGCATCCGACACAGCGCGGTTAGTGAGAACAATCGGACGCGTGTTCCAACCGCGGTCATTGGGGCCTTACTAACAGAGGGTTATCTACGAGCGGTGCACGGCGCATGCGTCAGCCCAAGTGACTCTTTTGCCTGACGGACTTATTCACGAGTTAATTAATATATCAACTTTTCTCCGCCACTGTATCAACCGTTTTCCTTAATTAAGTATTTCGGCTTTAGTGCCTGTCCTTTCATTCAATAAAGCGAGCACAGTCCACTGAAGTGAAAGTGGGATTGAGAAAAACGCCTCGGGCGAATCTCGGCAATTAGAGTGTTAATAATAAATTAATTCGGCGATCCGCTTCTTTTAAGTTAATTTGTCTAGAACGCTGGCTTTTATTACTTTTTAACTCTTTTCTTTTACTTAGCGTAGTTGGTTTGTGCTTGCTCTACTAAGTTACGGTGATTAAAATACTTATGATAATAGAGCCTCATTAGTGGCTTAATAAGTCAAGATTAGGATTCATTTAAATTGTTTTCTAGTCATCAAAGATATATAACTCCATATAATGATAGTCAATATATCTTTGGACATTTATGTATAGAAAAAAAATGTTTTTGAATCCGCAACATTAGAGTACTATAACTCACTTAATTATTTAATTAATACACACACACATCATGTCCGATTCCCTGTAGGCAGGACGGGGGTAGGTAGAGATCACGGATCCCCACCTGTTCCATTCCTGAGAACCCTTTTTTGCTTCATTGACGCTCATTCACATCTTCATACACACTCAGCATATATCATATAAATTAAACAACAAAATATAAAAAACCTAATTAGTTTACAACTTTGTATTTGCTATACTTAACCCCAATTTGTCGTAGAATGCGACTAAGGAACTAGGAGTTAAATATATCTGTTGGAAGATACACGAAGTTTTAAGAGATATGCCATTTATACTCATGATTAATAACTAACGGGACTTACCACCGGGTTAATAATAAAGGTAACTTTATTATATAAAACTTACGCGATAAGTCCCGTTATTAATCATGAAGTCAATTATTGTTAGATTTTCTAAATCGGTCAGTCAACAAAATCTCACAAAAAAGGGATTATATACATTTTTTTATATTTTATAAGACTTTTAATCGCTCTCCTGTGAAAATGCTAAATGGCACATAAGCAAGATAGCCTTTCCACCATGGATATCATAGCAATATCTGATATCATCGTTATTAATGTATTTAGGACGATTTCCTTCGCGCGATCGGTTAGCCACCTGAACGCTAATTGTGAGGTCCCGGGTTCAATTGATGCGATAGTCCGCTAAATATTATTCATCTTATAATATTACATACATACATATCATGCCTGTTTCACTGTAGAGGGGTAGGCAGAGATCACACATCCCCGGCTGTCCTGTTCCTGATCTGTCTGTCTGAACTTTCACTTCATTGGCACTCACACACCTGCTCATACACACTCGGCGGTTACTTCTAACGTCACCCTTTTTCAATATGGCGTCTAACTGACTATATTATTAATATGTACTTTAATATTATTAAAATATGATTTGTATTCACTATTATGGCTACATAGAAGATATATTGAAAAATGGTTACGGTACAAGAGCCTGAAAAAGAAGAGTGTGTGTATCGATGTTAATAAAGCGATAGAAGTATGCAAGGATGCGAAATAAATTATATCCGTGATATCTGCCTCCTTCACATAGAGAAGTGGGTGTGACGTGTATGCGTTATACGTGTTTTATCCAATGTCAACGATTGTAAACGGTGATGGGCTAACAATCTCATGAAACAAAGATTTTACAATAGTAGTAACGATCAATCAAGTTTCTGGCTTTTAACATTTACATGTCCTTTTTTCTGTTGGGGTGCACAGTATAGTTAATAAACGCATTACTTACTTTAAAATTAACTATAGTATTATTTAACGATCTTTTGAAATATTTGTCATAATATTATGTTGTTAAGATACGCCATAGAATACGTTATAGAACGCCATATAGAAAAAGGGTGACGTCAATAATACTTTTAACTGCCGATGGTGTGTAAGGAGGTGTATGAATGACAATGAAGGGAAAGTGGTTTATCAGGAACGGGACAGATGGGGATCCGTGATCTCTACCTACCCCTTTACAGGGAATCAGGCATGATGTGTATGTATGTATGTATCAACGTCAAACTCGCTTCTCTATAGAAGGATATATTATACACGGCTATCTTGTTTTTGTGTCATTTCGCAACTTCACAGGATATCGATTAAAAGTCTTAAAAAACGGAAAATAATTGTAAAAAACCAATCATTGCTAGATATTCTAAATAAGTGAATCATGACAATCTTACATAAAATGGATTTTATACATTATATTCTTTGTACGAGTATACACGAGTATGTTGTTAACCCTATATATATTCCTATCACCTCTCGTTCCTTTACCACTTACCTTAAACCGAGAAGATTGGCAGTTTATTCGTTTTACCACCCTAGCTTAGAACACTAAGCCCCCGAATAGTGGTTAGTCATCCCCCAACAAACTCACCTAACGAAGTTCGAATTAGAAAATTTAAGGGTCATCACTGAAGTGCGATTAAAAGCAAGCTTCGGGCAGTAAAATTAATTCCCAGTTCCTGGGTACCGTATTCAATTAAAAGTTGAGCGTGGACCGCACTAGTTGTATCGAACGTACGGAGCCATTTGTGATGATTCAGCGTTATTGTGTTAGCTGAGTTAGGGTGGGGTTTCTGTGAATAAGTAGAAGACTCATGGGATATATAGCATATATATTCTCATTTATGTACAGTTTCAAAGCATATATAATCGCCGCAAATGTTGGGTAGGAAAAACATAGTGAGATAATGTGTCTATTAATCGAAACAGTCTCGTGATGTGACTAACTGCCGTTCTTCCCGGCATGTCGTGGGGCGACTAAGGGACTAGGGGTCAATGGGATCAATGGGGCGTTTGACCAGCAACCCGACGCTATACATAACATGTCTTGGAAATTTTGTAAATGAACACTCAAGCCTCTGGGGTAGCCACAATAAAAAAGGGAGTGTGTATACACAAGTCATGGAGCGTATGTTATGTTAATTACACGGTTATGTGTCTTGTAATTCTTTTTGAAATGGATGAAATCATATTTTTAATTCCTTCTTCGATATTTTTACATGGAGACTTTATCCATCACTTGTCACGTTGGATGCTGACTATCTGATGTGAAATAGCCATGAATGGAATCCCCATTACGAAGATAGACATGCGAATTCTGGACTATTGATCGAACACCTCCAATTAATGGCTATTTCGCATGTGTTTTTTATGTTTTTCATTCCTTCTATTTTAAAATATACTTATGCCCATAGCGAAATTTAAGAATACGCTATTCAGACTTATTGTGACGTTACACACGTAAAGAAAAATGTTAAGCTACTTACTAATTTTTTCAGCATGTTGGAAAAGAATAAATATATATTATGTATAACTACCCAGTGAGCTATATTATTATTAGCTCATTTGTGTCCATACCACATACATGTATGTTATACCTTCCATTCATTAGACAGTATCAATACCTCTTTGGGCATTAGATACCTAAGCTCATTTATCAATAGAGCCATTCAAAGACTGTGACGTCATTTCTTAAGCCTATTACCAGTTCGACCTCTCCTTATGTTTGCCTTATCGACCTCCCATGAATGATAGATGGTGCCTAATTACCACTAATGCTCGCTGTACAAACATGCTCCGGTGCTTGTATTAATTAAGTAATGTATACGTGCTGACCTGAGACTTGATTGGAAGGTAACCAGCTTCTTCAACTCATACAGACATATACTTTCATGCCCTTTAATCCTTTTCGCGGTGGATAAAACCTAGGATACATTAAAACGATCTAGTTGGTCACGTATAAGCATGAATAATGTGATGTTTTACGTACCATTGATGGCAGGTTGCTAACCCAAAGCCTGATAGATTCCACTGACACCGAGTTCCTAAGTCGCCTTTTACAAAATGCCGGGAGGAATATCAGCTAGTTAGCTTTTTAGGGTGACGTTAGGAGTACCTATAACCGCCGAGTGTGTATGAGTGTCAATGAAGCGAAAGTGGTCTGTCAGAATCGAGAGAAATTGGGATCCGTGATCTCTGTCTACCCCTCTACAGGGAATCAGGCATGATCTGTATGTATGAGAGCTTTTTTTTACGACCCAGACTAGCATTTTTTGGCTCGATATATTGTAAAGGAACAAAACACTTTTATGATGACTAACCCTTGTGAGTTTGTGATAGTTCTATGGCCACCTCCAACCCACGTGTTGAACAGATAGTCAGTTAATAATATGAAGGTGGGGAAGCCAAAACGCCATTTACAAAAAATAACTATTATTTGTTCCGGGAACTGGTTAACTGCAAAGGTTAACGTATGAAATGGTAAAGATACATCAATCAATCAATCAATCAGCCTGTAATAGTCCACTGCTGGACGTAGGCCTCCCCAAGGGTACGCCACAAAAGACGATCTTTCGTGGCCCTCATCCAGCCACCACCAGCAACCTTCTTGAGGTCATCGGTCCACCTAGCAGGGGGGCATCCTACACTACGTTTGCAGAGACGTGGCCTCCACTCAAGAACCGCTTTACTCCAGCGGTCGTCGGATAAAGATACATATACACAAATAAATATATACATACATACAAATATTCACGCCTCTATGTCTCCAACTGGATAGGCAGTGACTATTCATCGCAATCTGGAACGATAATTGACATCCATAGTTTTTGTTTATACCATTGGTTGGTACAAACGTGATGTATATGTAGGTATGTATAAAAATATGTATGCTCTGTCCAGGATGTTGTTATGAGTAATTTATTTATGTACTATATTTGATTGATTAATATTTCCATCAACATTGAGTAGGGATGTCAGTTACACGATCTTAGCGGAGTTGGAGCGAAGGTTAATATTATTGGTTTTACTGTGTCTACATACATATATTCATGTCCTTCAATCCTTGAAGGATGGACAGAACCTTGGAGCTAAAATATTGTCTCTGAATGATGGTAATGGATGAAGAGCAGCTACTTAGCATTTTAATAATTTCCTAGGTATAAAACTGTATACCCCTTATATATATTATATATACTATATATACTATACAAATTGAATTGATGTTCTTATTACATATAAACACTGTGAGTGTGTATTAAGAGGTGTATGAGTGTCAATGAAGCGAAAGTGGTCAGTCAGGACCCAGACAAATGGGGATCCGTGATCTCTGACTAACACTATACAGGTAATCGGGTGTGATGTGTCTGTATGTAGTTTATCCTATCAGGATACCTAGAATAAGATATATATATTGGAATAATTTCGAAGTTAATGGATGACTCAAACCTCTAATTTCTACATGATGAATCTAACAAGAAACTAATCAATAGCGTTCACTTATTTTTAATCAACTTCAAAAAGGACACCTACCTTATACATATGTTAGTCCTATAAACTAGAACCATCAGGATCAAAAATATAAATTAACCCATAAACTTTCCATCGTTACTGTTTCATCCATTACCGAAGCATTAGTTCGAACACGTAGTAATGTAAGGGGCGGTGAAACGCACCGAATGACCGTCAGAAATTAATTCCTGCGGGTGTAACCCCCTATTACCTCACATGTCTAAAAACGAATTAAATTAAACAAAATTGTTATTAATGCGTATGCAAATGTGTCATCCGTGTCAACGTTACTTTGGGTAAGTAAAATAAATGGCCACACTAATACTTTGTTTCGGTGAATTATATTCGCATTTAGTTAGGTTAACACGCGCGAGGGGTTAAGTTATGAAAAGACTAAAAGACAAACGCGTTCATGACTATTACCCTAGCGGGGTAGAGGTTCAGGTATCCATCACCGCAATAGCGAAGGTAGTAATTCTATGGCCACCTCGATCCCACGTGTTCACCAGATAGTTAGTCCGCTATGTGATAGGTAAGCCATGTCGCCATTTACAAGCACTAACTATATCTGTATGAAAAGATATATACCTTTTATGAAAAGATATGATATATATTATAGTGATGTTACCTTTTTTCTCTTAAATTTTTTTAACAAATAATAAACGGCTATTATTACTGTCAGGATAGGCAGATGCTGTCTAGCTCTGCAATTGCTTTATTCCCACCTAGAACCTACGTGATAAATAAGTTCTGTATTATTCCATTTTATTTCATTTCCATTTTATTTTTAGAGATTTAGTTTGCGAAAAGAATGTATCATCGGATGCTTGTCATCGGACTCTGTGTGGTGAATAAGAATGTAATTCAAAGGAACACAATCATAACATAAATGGTGATAGCCATTTCAATCAAAATACATCAACAGCTTCATATCAAAATGAATCCCTTTTCCAATCGTAAAAATGTTTCAATATTTTTAAAATAGCACTCGTGAGCTGCCAACATTTACATTTCTCAATTCAATCCCCTAGTTAATTAAATACCACCAGGTAACAGTGTTTTTAAGATGGCCTTTCGTTGACGTCAGAAACACAATATGCAGTATATTTACGAAATCCCCAGCATTAAGCCAGAATGGGATGTTTTAATATGAAATAAAAAGGCAAACGCGAAAATGTGTTTTCCATTAGCACTCTCCCGAACGTATTTTGTAAATTATGTTACATAAAGGTTGTAAATATTTACCTGTTCACATTTTGTAAATGTCAAGTTATTTTACGAGAATGGAATCGAGTGTTTAGTTAAAATATTTTCTTTTAATAAATATAAAAATAACAAAAACAAAAGGAGTCATCTCACCTTAACACGATTAAAACTTAAACTAATCTAAACAAGACTGAACCCTTTGTCCATCACTAAAACTTCACGGATTTTAATTAAAAAATCCCTTTTCTTTCACGACCTTTCCCTTACTATTGTCCTAATCTAAGGTCTTATTATCAACGGTCAAAGTCACTTTAGCATCTCCGCGGGACTAAAGTTACACTCATTTGCATACATTACCTTTTCCCTCTCCAAGTTGCGATGCGTCCTCCCTAGGGGATGAGCCAAGTTATTCATCCAGAAATTCACGAACAGTCCTGCTGGGTAATGACATAATGAAGATACGGTTATGACTTTACTTTGGGCGGACGCTGTTTATGCTAATATTTAATGAGATCTTCGTATTGAGATTATCTCGCTTCGAAAGCGGGTCAGGGGATCTGTCTAATCATTAGGCTGAAGGCTTCATTAAGGCGAAGATTTGGACGTTTGTTTTTGTTTTGGGAATTCAATAGAATGTAAATAGCTATTCCTTGGATAAAGGTGACTTAATACAGTAGGTTTAGCCAATGTTCGTTAGTATATTGGCTAAAGGTGAATAAAGACTGTAGGGTGAGATAATGTTCTATAGTGTGGATTGACGTGATAAATATATACATTATAGAAATGTCTATCTTTCTAAAAGGAGGTAGACAGACAACATAAATCACTTTTTATTACGATCTTAGATAAACGTTTTTCTGTAGGTTTTTCATTAAGTTAAATGCCAATAGTTTAATTAGTCTAATTAGTTTAATTAGATTAGTATAAGATTAAGTTTATAATAAAAATGTTTTTTTTTTACTTACAATACGTGATTTTCTGATCCTAATAATAAATAAAAATAATTTCATTTCATTACATTTCATAGCCGCTACAAATATTATTAACGTGACCCTTTTTTGACGTTATTGGAAAAGCGAAGACGTAATAATCTCAATTATCATACACATATAATTATCATTTTAATACCCCTTTTTTGTAAGCCAAATTAAGTTGAAATAATACTTCCCTGTTAGTTTTATCATTATTTAATAAACCATCAAACAACCCTCATTAAAGTTGCATATTAAATGAGTATCTATTTAAGTAGTTAAGTACTTTAACCTCTACATTGTTTTATTTTACGTTTTAATAATACATTCTTATTTGTTACTCGAATATTTGTACATATTCTATTACCATACATTCATTCACGTCCGCTGATCCCTTTCAGGGTAAACAGAACTTTGGTGACGTAAAAACATCTCCTTAATCACTTATTAGCATAATATTGGGGTTGTGATTTTATATGGAACATTGGTGACTGGTCGCTAACCCATTGCCCAACAAATTTCATATACCACTACTCCTTTAGTCGCCTCCTACGACATGCCGGGAAGAACGGCAGCTAGTTATCATTCTTTTGCGTCCCTACCACGGTACATTCAATTTAAATACACAATTACGTAGAGCCATTATCTACCCTCACTGTACAAGTTTTAAGTACTCTAATACTACCTTAACTAGTTTCATTATGTTATTATTTACATAAGCATGTTTATTATTATTATCGCTTCAACTGTCATGTTACCTCACTTACAAGTAGTAAACGAAGAGTGACTGACAAGTATCGTATCGTATTTACATACGTAATTACGCTAAGTCCTTTCATCGATACTATAAACATACAAATATACATTCACGTCCTCTTATCTCTTTAGCAGTAGACAGAATAAAGATGATAATATCTACAAGGTCACATTTAGCATGAATGTTGTTTTACACAATACATTCTATTGACCCCTGGTCCCTCAGTCGCCTCCTACGACATATTGACCGGTGTGAAGTTATCTGCCAAAAGTTATCTGCCAATATAACCCGACCAAATTAAATTTTTTTTGTTCGAATTTGGTAAATCGATGTATTGTATTAAAAATCCATGCTAAATAGGCTAATTATAATAAAAAACACTTCCTCAATGATTAAAGATGCATTATAATCGATATCTATGAAGAAATATACTATATTATCGTCATAATGATTTTTCTTCATGCACTATGTATTTATGACCGTAACATAGTGAAATTACACATATGACTTAAAAATCTATATGCAATAGCAAGTGCTGATAAAATGCTATCACGCCATAGCATATTCACCCCCCGCTATTAAGCAAAGGGTAGACAATAAGCTGAAGAAACAGAATAACAAATATTTGAAATATGTTTTCCAATATAACATGACATCTGGCCATTTAGCCACCTCGTACACTATATCGAATATAAGTCTAATTCAGGGCTATCCATTGGTATAAATATCATCCCCCTGTGAAGGGACTGAGGGGTCGAAATTCACGTTGGAATGTATCTATAAAATGATTTTCGTACTTTCCTCACAAATATTCAAAAAACCTTGTGAAAATCACATCTAGTCAAAAACAACTAACATCATAGGACTAAAATAAAGCCACTTATCTAATGACATAATATTCATCCCCCATGGTGGGGTATGGGGGTGGCAATACGCAAATGATATAAAAATGGCCAATTTTCCAAATCACTTTTTCCGCTATATCTCAAAAACTGTGTTTTGAGCCAACATTGGCGGCTCACGAGAGAAAGATCTTGTCATTTGCTATCGATTGACATATAAATCATCAGCATAATTAGGGGCTGAGGGGTCGCCATCAGACTTGGAAAGTTATCAGCCAATTACGTTGCAGCGCTGAATAGCCTGTATCTCCCTAACTGTTTATTTAGCCATTATCATCTATTGACATGAGTTACCCAACTAGTAGTACTATGTACTGACATATACTTCATTCCCTTTAAGTGGGGTGGGGGGTTGGTAATACATCGAGGAAATAAAAATGACGATTTCTTAGGAAATTAGTTTTTCTGTCATAACTCAAAAACTGTGTTTTAAGCCAACATAAGCGGCTCATCAGAGATAGATCTTGTCATTTGCTATCGATTGACGTATAAATCATCAGCATAACTAGGGGCTGAGGGGTCGCCATCAGACTTGGAAAGTTATCTGCCAATTTCGTTTTGTCATACGATCAGATTCGTTCGTCTGCTCCTTCTAAGCCGCTCATTCAGCCAACATAAACTACAGTCATACAATCAATATTACTCTGCCCTATCTTATGACATAGGTTGTATCCCCTAAAGTGGGGTGTGGGGGTTACAATACGCAAATGATATAAAAATGGCCAATTTTCCAAATCACTTTTTCCGCTATATCTCAAAAACTGTGTTTTAAGCCAACATAAGCGGCTCATGAGCGATAGATCTTGTCATTTGCTATCGATTGACGTATAAATCATCAGCGTAATTAGGGGCTGAGGGGTCGCCATCAGACTTGGAAAGTTATCAGCCAATTACGTTGCAGCGCTGAATAGTCTGTATCTCCCTAACTGTTTATTTAGCCATTATCATCTATTGACATGAGTTACCCAACTAGTAGTACTATGTATTGACATATACTTCATTCCCTTTAAGTGGGGTGGGGGGTTGGTAATACATCGAGGAAATAAAAATGACGATTTCTTAGGAAATTAGATCAAATGACAAGATCTATCTCTTGTGAGCCGCCTATGTTGGCTAAAAACACAGTTTTTGAGTTATGACAGAAAAACTAATTTCCTAAGAAATCGTCATTTTTATTTCCTCGATGTATTACCAACCCCCTACCCCACTTAAAGGGAATAAAGTATATGTCAATACATAGTACTACTAGTTGGGTAACTCATGTCAATAGATGATAATGGCTAAATAAACAGTTAGGGAGATACAGGCTATTCAGCGCTGCAACGTAATTGGCTGATAACTTTCCAAGTCTGATGGCGACCCCTCAGCCCCTAATTATGCTAATGATTTATATGTCAATCGATAGCAAATGACAAGATATATCTCTTGTGAGCCGCCTATGTTGGCTAAAAACACAGTTTTTGAGATATAGCGGAAAAAGTGATTTGGAAAATTGGCCATTTTTATATCATTTGCGTATTGTAACCCTCATACCCCACTATAGGGGATACAACCTATGTCATAAGATAGGGCAGAGTAATATTGATTGTATGACTGTAGTTTATGTTGGCTGAATGAGCGGCTTAGAAGGAGCAGACGAACGAATCTGATCGTATGACAAAACGAAATTGGCAGATAACTTTCCAAGTCTGATGGCGACCCCTCAGCCCCTAGTTATGCTGATGATTTATACGTCAATCGATAGCAAATGACAAGATCTATCTCTGATGAGCCGCTTATGTTGGCTTAAAACACAGTTTTTGAGTTATGACAGAAAAACTAATTTCCTAAGAAATCGTCATTTTTATTTCCTCGCTGTATTACCAACCCCCCACCCCACTTAAAGGGAATGAAGTATATGTCAGTACATAGTACTACTAGTTGGGTAACTCATGTCAATAGATGATAATGGCTAAATAAACAGTTAGGGAGATACAGGCTATTCAGTGCTGCAACGTAATTGGCTGATAACTTTCCAAGTCTGATGGCGACCCCTCAGCCCCTAATTATGCTGATGATTTATATGTCAATCGATAGCAAATGACAAGATCTATCTCTCGTGAGCCGCCTATGTTGGCTCAAAACACAGTTTTTGAGATATAGCGGAAAAAGTAATTTTGAAAATTGGCCATTTTTATATCATTTGCGTATTGCCACCCCCATACCCCACCATGGGGGATGAATATTATGTCATTAGATAAGTGGCTTTATTTTAGTCCTATGATGTTAGTTGTTTTTGACTAGATGTGATTTTCACGAGGTTTATTTGAATATTTGTGAGGAAAGTACGAAAATCATTTTATAGATACATTCCAACGTGAATTTCGACCCCTCAGTCCCTTCACAGGGGGATGATATTTATACCAATGGATAGTTCTGAATTAGACTTATATTTGATATAGTGTACGAGGTGGCTAAATGGCCAGATGTCATGTTATATTGGAAAACATATTTCAAATATTTGTTATTCTGTTTCTTCAGCTTATTGTCTACCCTTTGCTTAATAGCAGGGGGTGAATATGCTATGGCGTGATAGCATTTTATCAGCACGTGCTATTGCATATAGATTTTTAAGTCATATGTGTAATTTCACTTTGTTACGGTCATAAATACATAGTGCATGAAGAACAAGTCATTATGACGATAATATAGTATATTTCTTCATAGATATCAATTATAATGCATCTTTAATCATTGAGGAAGTCTTTTTTATTATAATTAGCCTATTCAGCATGGATTTTTAATACAATACATCGATTTACCGAATTCGAACAAAAAAAATTTAATTTGGTCGGGTTATATTGGCAGATAACTTTTGGCAGATAACTTCACACCGGTAAAATATTGATTCGAAAATATGTATTTCTAACGATAAAATCATTTCGGGGTACCCCAAGGTCCAGTGTTCAATTCGCTAGCCGTTCGCCCAATAGATTATATTTACTCCTACTCCCCTAGTCACCTCCTACAACATACTGGTAAGAACGGCAGCTAGTTACCATTCTTTTAACAGCCCAGACTAACAAAAACAATGTATTTATATCATTTGTTTCATTCGAAAGCAGGGCAACAAATGAAAACAGATCGCCTCTCGATACAGCATCCGATGTAAGTGGAATGAAAGTAAATTATTCTCTAAATGTTGTGCATTTGCTAAGCGGTAATAGCTTTTCAAATGGACTTAATGTTTGTATAAATTACTCTTAATGAATTTGTTACCTGTTAAAGTTAAATATTGATGGTAGCTTCGTTGCTCGCGTGCTGATTTGGGATTAGAATTGACGAAAGCATCTTGTTTCTATCGGCACATCACACGTGAATATTGAAACATACATATATACACATCATGCCTAATTCCCTGTAGAGGGGTAGACAGAGATCGCGGATCCCCATTTGTCGAACCTAACAAACGACTTTCGCTTCAGTGACACTCATACACCTCCTCATACAGACTCCGTGGTTATAGGTACTTTGAAAGTCATCGTTTTTCAATATGGTGTCTATCTGACTATCATATGTCTTACAGGGCCAGTCTCTACGAAGAAAATTCCCTTAATATTATATATATATATACACAACTATTAATTTCTCCTTGCCTCAATGACACTCTCAATGTGACCAAAGGTCAGATCTCATTGTCTAACAATCTTTTATCTATATGAAAGACATTGAAAAACAATATAGAGCCTTAGTGTCCTATTACAGCTTTCACATGACTGAATTGATACTTTGTTCTTCTAAAAGAAAGTAAATGATAATAAAATGTTTTTCTATCTAGGCATTATTCTATCTAGAATTTATATAAGCTTGTATTTTAACAGTGAGTTTAAGACTTTGGATAGTAATTAGTGGCATTCTAAAGTGCAAGAAATATGTTTAGTTGGATGTCACCAATATGACGCACCAATTCCATTAGAACCCAATAGTAAAGCTTATATAACAAAAGAGATATTTTTTATAACGACAATAAGACATATGACAGCGAAAGACGCCATTTTGAAAAAGGGTGTCGTTAGAAGTAGTAACCGTCGAGTGTGTATGAGGAGGTGTATGAGTGTTAATATAGCGAAAGTGGTTTGTTCTTAGATTTACCGCCACCGAGACTCAAACCCACGATTATCGTTCAGGTGGTTAACCGTTCGCAAACTGAAATTCATCAACATCAACAATTCGCAACTTATTTACTAGTGTACGTTTTACATACATATACTTTCACTTCCTCTCATTTCTTTTAGGGTGGACATAACCATGGAGACGATAATATCACCAAGCTCACACTTAGCATGAATATTGGTATTATGATCTTAAATAGAACATTGGTAACAGGTTGCTATCCCATCGCCTAGCAGATTTAATCGCATTCTACTTCCTTAGTCACTTACTACATCATATAATGTTATGCACATATACAAGCCACATATACACAACTTATACAAGCCGGGAGAGAATGTTGTCAGTTTAATAATGCACGTTGGATGCTGCAATTGACAGACTCATCTCGCAATTAAGCAAGGGGCATTCCATACTCATTATTTCGTCAAGTGTTAAGTGCAGATATACGACATCTGCGCTGGAAGCATCCCGATTCATTTTTATTCTGACGTGTGGGGAAAAAATGCAATCGAAATATTGAATCTGTTTTGTTTTAATTAAAACATATATGTAATGGAAATTGGTGTGGCTCAGTTGTTTGAGACTTGACTCTGTATCAGTGGGTATAGGGTTCAAATTCCAGCTTGAGCAATGGAAATGAAGTTTATTGAATTTCCATGTACATTCTCGTTATAAAAATACAGTTGCGAAATGCAACGAATATTATCATGAGGAAAAACATCGTGGAGAAACCTACTTGTTCCCTGAACAAGTAATTGTTATTGTTTGTAAATGGCGACATTGTTTACAAAGTGTAAAATACCTAAACAGTGGTTTGAGATGTGCATTTAATCACTAACTCTGCAAATCCAAAGTTTTTTTCTATTCTATAAGAGTTAGTGCTAATGAAATATACTATGCGAAACATAATTATATATATTTATAAAAAATAATAATTATTAACTATTTATAGTATTTAGCGCTCCATTGGTACAGCTGTGTTGCCCTTTTGTGGTTCGGTCATAATATCAGCGTTACGATTGTACACCATTCGTACCACACCAAGGTAGGTCGTGTAGAGCTTATTCAGTTTAAATTGGAGTCATTTCTTCTCAAGGCATATGTACGTAGTGTAAATAACAGAAGAGCATGTATGAGAAGGTTAATGTGTGTAAGTGAAGCAAGAGAGATTTGTCGGGATCGTTCCAGATGGCGATTGACAGTCTCTGCTTTTCCAGTTTGGATCGTAGAGTATGCATGTATAAGAATAATTAAAACAGTGTAATTAATACTATTAACAAATCAGTGTCTGACAATATATGTACCTTTATGGTACAAACTAGCAGTAACTATTACCTGTTGGGGTAGGTTTCAAGCAATATCAAATAATTATCACATAATTAACATAGATGGCACTGTAAATAATAATTTGATTTTTATATTATATTCTTAGCTCCTATTAGTAGCAGGGTGATGTTATATAGCCTAAAGCCTTCCTCAATAAATGGTCTATGTAACATAAAAAGATTTTTTGAATTCGAACCAATAGTTCCTGAGATTAGCGCGTTCAAACGAACAAACAAACAAACAAACTCTTCAGCTTTATATAGTAAATAGATTATTCTCAGTCAAGCCTAAACCTTATCAAATACTCTTAAGCAACACATTAACTAAAAGACAAACCTTGGAAAACCTACTTAAATCATCACAGTACCAACCCTATAACGACCAACCCCACTATGACAAGGTAAACAGCATCCCACGTAGGCAGTCGACTCTACTCGGAACAGCTTGACAGATTTTGACAGATGACCTGTCACAGGACTCAGCCAGACTGACACGAGGTATGTGTTACGCAATTTTTTACCTTGTTACCCTGAACAGGAAAATGCTGACCCCAATAACGTAAGCGTGGGTGACTTTATTTTTAAAATAAACTGCTCTTTTGTCGGGACTTGGATATGAAGGGAACGATTGTTTTGGTTCTGTTTTAAGTGGAGGAAGTATGTGTTTTTATGGAAGGTGGGGTGAAAAATTAACTATTTTTATACATGCATATAGTTTAAATTTTCGAAATGAATAAAAGTAAAAAGTTGCTGTTTTCCTGCAATGTGGAAGGAAGTGACTAAGGGACCGAGGGTAAACGGAATCTATTGACCGATGGACAAGCAACTTGTTCCATTCACAACCTCAATATTCACGCTTGGAAGTAACGAATGAAATGTTATCATGTCTCTGGAGCTCTGTTCATGCCAAAGTGGATTAAAGAACGTAAAACTATATACATACATACATACACATCACGCATGATTCCCTGTAGAGCAGTAGGCAGAGATCACGGATCCCCCATCTGTCCCGATCTTGACAAACCACATTCGCTTCATTGGCACTCATACACCTCCTTCTACACACTCGGTGGTTATAAGTACTTAAAACGTCATCCTTTTTCGATATGGTATTTATCTGGCGGTCAAACGTCCTCTTGAAGTCCTGTTAACTGTTGATTGTACTCTTATTTATCACCAACCGAATCCTCACTTATCTCACCGTTACAAATATGGCAACCTATAAATATGGTCACATAAAAGAACTATGCAGACGTAGGAATTAAGCGAGTTTAAACCAATAAAGAGAGACTCATAACTCGGGACCGGGTTCAATAATCCATCCCATCTACAATTAAATCTAATTACATTGACCCGAGTGAACTGGCATGACTAATTCCTGCGTCTGATGTATCTAATGAGATTAGGGAGCTGTATCGAGTTCTGTTTCAATTGTTTTATACTTATGGTGGAGTGTTATTGTCTGGGTGTTGATTATAACGGAGGTCCTACATACACACAACTACACATACATATATATATATATATATATATATATATATATATATATATACACGACCTGTGATCAATGTTCCATATGAAATCACAACACCAATATCCGTGCTATTACGTGATCAAGGAGATGCTTCACTCCGTCACATAAATGTTTATAAATTAATAGTTAGGACTCAATTACACTAATTGAACTTGCTACTTGATAAGTTCATTTAAGGCTTGAGGGTGTTCTTAATGTTTATTTAAGAAATATGTACATGTTTTACATTGATAAAAATATAAACGTTAAAATCTTAACTCTTCCTAAGGCGGGAATCGAACCGAATACACACTCACGGGTATAAATACTTCTGACGTCACCTTTGTTCAATATAATTTTCTTTAAAACAGTTGTTATCGTACTTCAGTGCTCAAAATATCAACAAGAATACAAAAATATAAATGTACATATGTGTAATAGACCTTTTTAACGATAAATAGACAGCTGATTTCGTCCCATTATAGTTCCCGACCAGCGCGTTCTTCTATCCGAAGTAATAAATAACTTCGGAGACTAAGCCTAATTTTTATCACTTAGCCACATTATGAGACCTGATAAGCTGCGAGAAAAGTCGTCTTCGGAGACTTAACGACGAGACGTTTTAATCTTGTTCCCCAAGATGGATTACTTTTTGTTATTTATATAATAGGTAGGTATGGGTGTGAGTGAAGCAAGAGATAAGTCAGATAGACGATATATTGAAAAAAGGTGACGTTAGGTGTACCTATAACCGCCGAGAGTGTATGACAGGATGTATGAATATCAATGAAGCGAAAGTGGTCTGTCAGGATCGGGACAAATGGGGATCCGTGATCTCTGCCTACCCCTCTACAGGGAATCAGGCGTGATGTGTATGTATGTATGAAGCAAGAGATTTGTCAGGATCGTTCCAGGTGGCGATCGATAGTCTCTACCTATCACCTTGGGGACGTAGAGGCGTGGATATATGTTTGTATGTATTAGTGTTAGTCTGGAACGTAAAACTAGTTAAGGTGATAGTGGACTTAAAAATTGCATAGCAAGGGAGGATAATAATTCTATTTAATTGTGAATATAAATTGAATGTCCAAGCTACTGGCTTGGACATTCAATTTATATTCACAATTACATAGAATTATAGGACGAATAATAATTTTAACTAGCTGCCGTTCTTCCCGGTATGTTGTGTGACTAAGGGACTAGGGGTCAATGGGATCTATGCGGGATGAGCTAACGACCCGTCACTGATGTTTCATATGACATCTCAACCCCAATTAAAAAGATAAATACGAGATATTTTGCCTCCAAGATTCTGTACGACCCCAAGGGAATTAAAGAATCTAAATGTATATGTATTATTGGTCGTATCGACTGGTATGAAATAGAATGCTAACTTGATGGCTCCCTTATTTCACCGTGCAGTAAATGAAATCTAGACTTAACATATATTATCGTCTCTCCAAGATTCTAAATACCCCTAAAGAGAATAAAGTACACCATACACTTATCCTACATATAATCTTTAACAGCCTATATGCATCCACTGTTGGATATATGCCTCCCCCAAATGACGTCACTTCTCACTGTCAGACAAAAGGAAATATTAAGTTACTTTTTATTTTATACAAATTCGTATTAATAGTTATCAAGTTTATTGTTTATCGGAACAAAATCGTAAATAGATATAACTTCCCACTAAAAACTGAAACTTTATCTATAATAACAGTTTAGAAGTTTGAAGTAAAAAAGAAGTTAATTTATCAATCATACAGTTTGTTGCGGCCCTTCAGTAAAATATTGCTAAGTCAGTAGGCGAGTCACGCAATCAATGTTGTTTTTGAAGCATCATTAATGTCATGTGCTAGTCTGGGATTTGGGAATATGTAAGTAATTGTTTGCGTGTTTTTTGGATGTGAGTTTCATAGGCATTGGAGGCATGACAGTTTGATATAATTTAAATTTTTTCTATAGGATGGCCAAAGATGGTAATAATTTTGTAATTTTTCGTCTTTTAATCCCACTTGGGTGGAGCGAATTTTCGAGATATAATATATTTTATAAATATATGTAATATACTTAGTTCCTTAACAGGTTATCAATTTTATCTGAATTATCTATAACTTGTTTTATAGGTACAATAAGGTACCTATTAACTTATAACATATAATGAAACTTGCTTCACACCTTTCTTAAAATACCACCTGCTGCCCTCTATACAATTTCCATTAAAACAAAACAGTTACCTTCTACCAACCCACACACCACACGATACGAGCTCAGCATCTATTCACAGCGTAACAAAGTTATCAAGTAGTCCCTACACCAAGAGCGGTAGATTGAATAACCGCCACAGTTCTCAGCTTTGAAGCTCGGGTGCCTCGAGAAGTTTTGCTAAATTAGTGACATTAATTTTATTAGGATTTTCAACAAAGAGCCGCGGTTGAAACTTTACTCGCAGCTAATTTGGAACAGCGTCAAAGGGTTTCTCGCCTAATTTTTCATAACTTCCCTTCATTATTTGGATTCATAAAGAATTTGATGAAGTATGTACTAAAAAGCTTAAGAATCTTTTATTATTGTTGATATGATATGGTCCATAGCACTAATACTCCACTCTAGTTCATTCAACAAGAAAAAATATATTTCGTAATTTTTTTCTCAAAATTATCTTTTAATCAATAAAATACACGTGAATCTTGATCACTATCATAAAATAAGTCATATCCTATAAATAGATTTGAACCTATAAATAAATTTTAATATTCTAATTGTTCCTTAAAATAACAAGGTATAAATACCTTTGTAATTGTGAATACCTTTAAGGATTGGATCCCCACGGCTTTCCACCCACCGGAAAGTCAAGTTTATAACTTAAATATTTACAAGTTAAACTGAAAATGCTAAGGGTAGACGTAAGAGCTACTTAGATGACCTTCGCTTAATTAGGCGAGGAACTTAATTAGAAAATACATTTTCATCGCTTCAACGCGTCTTGGCTAAACATTTTCTTATCTCCACGTTGTCTGTGGTGAAATTCTAAGGATGCTTCTTATCTTTGCCATTTTGTTTTTTTGTTGCTTAGCAACGAAAAGTTGGCGGTAACGAAATGTTTTGTTTTAGTGAAATAATGTTGGTCTCAGATAAGTTTTAATTTCATCTAGAGATAATATTAATTAAGGATGAGTTAAAAAACTCGTTGTTGTTATCTTTTTAGCTAGGATTTTGGTTACTCTTTTATTAAACAAGTAATTAGATTAAGGATTAAAACTTTATACTTAGATTAATATTTTGTTAAATTTAATGTCATCAGATCTCTATATTATAATCATATAAAAATATAATAATAATATTTTTGTTGTTCTTCTAAATCCACTTAATTAATATAGTAACACCCGCTTCATTACATTGACAACATTAACAAAGCTTCCATATAATTGAAAACATATATACACTTACATTAACTACAATCATCCCATGTTCCAAACCACCCCCTTACGCCATCTACCAATTCCTAAACGCAAACGGTTACCAACTGACAACACCTTTAATCCTGCAATCCCCTCACATGTTAACTGCCGGGACATTCCAATAAAACAATCAACCCGTCACGACAACCCTAATACCGGGCCCCGTTAAATTAAATCCTGATGGGCCCTTAATTCTAGGGCGGACACTAAGAGACTACGCCAAGACATGTTAAACCAGGGTTTATAACGACAGGGGGCGGAGTTACACGTCGATAAGGAACCTAGTAGAGCCGTTACCGTTAATTTAACGATCGGTTTGATTTGCGAACGCCGTTAAGTGTTTGTTAGTGGTTGGCGATTGGGTTTAAAGGTTGAGAAGATTGAATGAAGTAGGTGGTTAAGGGATTTGAAGTGTAAGGAGATATTATATGTATATGAATACAATGAAGTGTTAATTATGTAGATCAATATCTAAAAAACCTTTATAGGACTTGTTACCTACAAAATAATTAATTTCAAATCATGAATGGAAGTTTTCAATTATATATTGTACAATACAAATATTCACGCCTCTACATCCCCAAGGAGATATATCGATAGTCTGTGACTATTCCTTGTCATTATATTGATCTTCACCTGGAACGATCCTGACAATTCTATCTTGTTTCACCTACACCCATTAACCTAATAAAAATTTATACTTTTTATTTATGAATAAAAAAAATTATATATTATGTTATTATTATTTTCTTGCAATTACCTATCATTTGCCTCTAAACGCTATTTAACACATTCGTCGCCATGGTGGGTCAGAATGACTGGCACCACATATACTTTTTTGGACCATGGCGACGAAAGTGTTAAGAAGAGCTTCCTAAATTTATTCATTCAAAATACCTACCATAGCATATATGAAATCATATTCATTCAAAGCACATACCATATAAAAATATAAACTTCCCTCGACTATCATTGATCCAGCTGCCAGCTAACCCGCGAAATATATCCGCAGTCAAGTACCGGAACAACGGAGCGAATTCAAAACCTTATCGCTCCCCAAGTATTCACCGAAGGCTCTCGCGGACTTTCTCAATGGTCCTCATGGCATGAACGTTAGGAAGCGAAATGGAGTTTTTCAAGTAATTTACATACTTACATCTTTACTTCTGTACGGACTGAGAAAAAGTTTGATAAGCCTGTTAAGTATCTGGTGACTTTGGAAGTTGATGTCTATTAATTTTATAGCTCTTTATTGGATTAGGATACTTTATTATATTTATATGGCTATAGATAGAATAAAGAGAAAATAAGCCGGAACGCAACGTAAAATGTAACAAAGTTTATTTGATTGTACAATGTTTCATTACGTTACATAGGTCCTAACATAATAGATATGACGTAGGTAATATTCAGATTACTCTAGAGTTATAGTTTATTATCAAAACCTTTGTTGACAATCAATTTGATGTATTTAATCAATAATACCTTGGAAGGATTAAACAATTTGTACGAATTTATGTGATTATGTCTACCTTTTCAGAGATAAAGACAACAAACGTTAAATCGAAACCAACTAATGGAAATGAAGAGGGAAAACATCGTGAGGAAACCTACCTGTTCCTCAAAAAGCTAATAGTTAGTGTTTGTAAATGGCGGCATGGCTGACCTCCTGTCACATTGAGTACTGACTATCAGGTCAACACGTGGGTTCAAGGTGGCCATAGAATTACTACATTCACAATTGCAACACCTCTGACTACCCCGCGTTGTTATATGGTCATGAACGCGTTTGTCTAAACCAACTACACAACTTAAGAATCAAAGTACAGCCTTTACAAGTTATAAGAGCAAAGGTTTTTATATTAAGTCAAGAACACTAAAGTATATAAAGAGTATCCCAGACAAACAGAAGTGGCATGTTCGACACAATGTTACCACGTGTCTAACAAAAAGAAGAACAGACACTTTTCTAAGTTATTCAAGGAGCTGTCTCTTAAATTATTGAGGTTCTTGTCTAGACTACGTTGCGAAATTGGAATGCTCCGTAGTTCTAACAACAGGCAAATGGAATATTCATATTTTTATTGCCATTTTCCACTTATGTTGGATCACTTACGTTTATCTCATTTGAATGGGTATGTGTGTACAATTTAGATATAATGTATATATATTAAGCGTTCATAGTCCTAATGTCAAAAGATATTATGTACATATTTTATTTTATATACATACATATACATTTACATACTTTAATCCTTTTGGGGTGTAATATCTCCTAGGTCACTTTTTGGAATAAATAACAGGGTTGCGATGTCATAATGGAACATTGGGGGCAGGTTGTAATCCATCATCCAATAGATTTAATTTACCCCGAATACTTAAGTTGCCTCCTACGACATACCAGGGAAGAATGGCAGCTAGTTAGCATTATTTTTACGTCCCAGAGCACGGGAGATACTACTACTAGTCACTACGTTACATATAAGCAATAAACCATGTTGTGGTCGTGACCAAAACATACATACACATCACGCCTGATTCCCTGTAGAGGGGTAGGCAGATATCATGGATCCCCATCCGTCTCGATCCTGACAGACCACGTTCACTTCAGTGACACTCATACACACTCGGTGGTTATAGGTACTCCTAACGTCACCCATTTTCAATATAGCGTCTACCTGACTATTATTGTATGTCGTATTTCTTTTGTCAATCTGCCATAATTCATCCACATAACATGACAATAGTGACCAAAAGATATGATCTTAAACCTTTATTAATCTTTACGTTTCCCTCATCTTAAGCTTAATAATCGTGACTAAGATAAGCACACCGCCGTATCTGTCCGTTGGCAAATTAACATAACGAAGCAAACAACAGTAGCTTCGCACACAAAAGCCCAACGCTATGATCTATTCCACGCGTAATGGAAATGGGATTTATTAAACTAAATTGCTTGTAGTTGTAGCAGAAGATGTTATTATCGGGTTGTTGCCGCTTCGACGAAATTGCTTGGCAACTTAATAATAAATTCACATACATATATACTTCTGATCTATTATTATATTCTCCTTTTTATTATGTACACAAACATATATTCGCTTCACGATTTGTATATGCACACAACTTTTTTGTAGGCGGGGTAGTCATAGGTATTTTGTCTTTGCAATTTTGGAGATTGGCACTCAAGCTTCTGGCTAACAATATACATATTATAATAACGTTTTTCCACACATGTTATGATTATTATGAAACATAAAACTATGTGGTCAACATGTGGGTCCGAGGTGGTCATAGAATCATATTCGCTTCACGACTTGTCTATTCACAATCCCTCTTTTATTTCGAGGGGTAGTCAGAGGTATTTTCCCATCGAAATGGAAACCTGAACCATTGACTAACCCGCAAGGGTGAATGGTCGTAAATACGTTTGTGAGAGTTATGAGAATTCGTCATCTCTGCTTACCTCTCTACTGGAAAAGATATCGTGATATGTATGTAATATGGATTAACGTTAGTCAAGAAAAATCGATTGTGGTGAACAAACGAGATATGCTGATAAAGTGTAGGACTCTTAGTTATCGAAATTCTACTCTGCCTTACTGGAGTACTGAACAGACTCGAGAGAAAGCAGAGTATACTCTCTAGAGAAAATCCTGATGCAGATTAATATCCTCAATTATGTGAGGTTATATTGTACGTCCATGACTCCTTTTTCGGAGTGGCCAGAACCTTGGAAATATGATAACTCTTATCCTATTGGCAGAACTAACGAAGTCGTGATGGCGTTAATGTGAAATATTGGTGACAGGAAAGCTTAGTTTCAGGAGTTTAGTTAGTTCGATACGGTGCTATTTACAACGGGGTAATAGTTTTATTATTTTTATTTTAAATTAATAAGAATATTTAATTGTAATTGTAACGACAAATTTTCATGAGAAAGCTTTTTGTTTTTGAATATCATTTAATGATATTTAAGATACTTACATTGAATTATTTCAGTTTTATTCAATCAATCAATCAATCAATCAATCAGCCTATGACAGTCCACTGCTGGACGTAGGCCTCCCCAAGGTAACGCCACAAAACACGATCACTCGTGGCCCTCAGCCAACCACTACCAGCGACCTTTTTCAGGTCATCAGTCCATCTGGCAGGGGGGCGTCCTACACTACGTTTACCGAGACGCGGTCGCCATTCGAGAACCGCTTTGCTCCAACGGTCGTCGGTTCTGCGACAGACGTGACCGGCCCACTGCCACTTCAGCTTGCAACATCGATAGACAATGTCTACGACATTGGTTCTCTGCCGGATAATCTCGTTCCGGACTCTGTCCCTTAACGAGATACCCAGCATCGAACGTTCCATTGCCCGCTGAGCGACATGTAATCGGTGAGCCAACCCGACTGTCATGTTCCACGTCTCGGCACCGTATGTCATTACAGGTAGGACGCACTGATTGAAAACCCTGGTCTTAAGACACTGCGGTAGTGGCGACGAGAAGATATGACGCAACTTCCCGAATGCTGCCCAGCCCAGCTGCACTCTTCTGGAAATCTCACGCTCGAAGCTGTCCCTACCCATTTGTAGAACCTGGCCCAGGTAGACATATTCCTGGACCACTTCGAGCGTTTCTCCACTGATCGTGATCGGCCCCGGGACAACGAGCTCATTGAACATGACTTTTGTCTTGTCCAAGTTCATCCGGAGACCGACCGACCGTGAGGCAGCGTTAAGACTATGCAGCATTCCCTGTAAATCCTGCAGCGAATCCGCCATTATGACAATGTCGTCAGCGAAACGGAGGTGCGTGAGGTATCTGCCATTGACATTGATACCCATCCCAGTCCAATCCAGAGTTTTGAAGACGTCCTCCAGTGCGTTCGTGAACAGTTTCGGGGAGATGACATCCCCCTGTCTCAATCCTCTGAGCAACTGTATAGGACTTGTCTTTTGGTTTTGGACTAGAACAGATATCGATGCCACGCTGTATAGGCTCCTCAACACCTGCACATAACGCCAATCGACCTGGCATCGCTGCAAGGATTCCAGAACAGCCCAGATCTCGATGGAGTCGAAGGCCTTCTCGTAGTCCACAAAGGCAAGACACAGCGGCTGGTTATACTCATGAGACTTCTGTATAACCTGCCGCACTGTGTGGATGTGGTCTACGGTACTGAAACCTTTTCGAAATCCGGCCTGCTCCGGCGGCTGGAAGGCGTCAAATCTTGAGGCCAGACGACTTGTGAGCACTCTCGAGAACAACTTGTAGACGTGGCTTAGGAGCGCGATAGGCCTATAATTCTTCAATAGGGCCTTGTCTCCCTTTTTGAAGAACAAGGCCACCACGCTCTCACTCCACGCCTTCGGGGTAGTCCCATTAGCTAGGACGGAATTAAATAGGTGCTTGAGCTTCTGCAGGACTGGAGCTCCTCCCGCCTTTAGAAGCTCCGAGGTTATTCCGTCTTCGCCGGGAGCCTTCCCATTACGAAGTTGTTTGAGAGCGCTCCCAATTTCGTCTTCGTCCACGAGCGGGAGATCATCAGTGTAGTGGCGCACCAATGTGGCTCTTGGGTCCTTCGCATCGGGTGGAGGCTTCGGGGCATGCGAGGAGTATAGATGGCCGTAAAAGCCCTCAACCTCTTTAAGAATCCCCGGAATTGAAGTGACGGTTCTGCCCTCTGAGGTTTTCAGCTTCGTCAGATTAGACGTACCCATTCTTTTACAGAAGACTTTCGACCCCCGATTCTGCTCAATGGCCTCTTTGATGAGTTTCGCATTGTAGCTTCGGAGGTCGCGTCTCACCGATTTTCGGATAGTTTTATTGAGACGTTGGGTATCTGACGAAGCTCCCTCTGGCAATTCACGTCGAATCCGCATCAATTCCAGGGTTCCGCTTGAGAGTTTAGACCTTCGGCTGCCTCGCCCTCCCATGAAGCATTTTCCACCCACTTCGCGAAGTACCCTCACCACATCATCGAGGTTCTCGTCAACACTTGCCGTGGTATTCAGTGCTTCGAAGCGATTGCGTAGTTCCAGCTGGAACGCTTCAGAGCTGTGCACAGATTGGAGCATCGTTGGGCGAAGTTTTATTCAATATAAGTGTCTAATTAAAAGAAATAATAGTAAGTACAGAATTCTGTAGAACCGACAACCGCCTTTCTTGCTGTGGTGGACGCAATCTACATGTAACTAGACACGATGATATTATGCCAGACATTCAAAATGGAAATGCTAACAACAGTGCATTTCTGTGTGTAACGTTGGTTTGCAGCCTTCCGCTGTATACCTTCTCTGGGTAATATCATTTCTCTCATCTGCATATTGTGTGTTATTTTGTATTTAAATTATATTGCTTAACTGTCATTTAAAGAAACAAGCCCCAACGTTAGTACTAATCGGTCTTCCCGGCATGTCGTAAGATGTGATTAGTAAATACATGGATCAGTTAAGCTATGGGATAGCAACCTGTCACCAATGTTTTATATGGCATTATACCCTTATTCTTAAAGCAAGCTTTGATGGTTTTGACATGTTATACGGATGAATGATAATACATTAACAAAAGAAATATACGTGATTATGTAGGGACCGGCACGTTAAAACATATGACGGTCAGATGGACGCCATATTGAAAATTTGACGTTAGAAGGACCTTCGACTGCCGAGTGTATATGAGGAGGTGTATGAGTATCAAATAAACTAAATTGGTTTGTCAGCATCTGTGGTCTCTGCCTACCCGTCTACAGGGAAAGAGCTTGATGAGTAAAAAGGATAATAATATTATATATGAATTACTAACTATGTCATTTTAATATGATTTATTTCATTTTCGTTTTCATTTTTCAATCTTTTGCTGCGGTTTTCAATAGAGTGAGACTAACTATAAAGGCTAATTTTGTCGACATCTGCCGCGGGGCAGGTGTTTGACTAAACGATAATTAGGTGACGCGATAGTTGAGTGTTATATTTGATAATTAACTCTGGGGTCAGAATGATCAAGCGACATATGTTCCATTTATTACAATTAAGTTCGTGGAAGTCTAGGGTCTAAATGAAATCAGAAGGAATTAAGTTTGTGAGTCAACGTTCTACTCATATTACATACGAATTTGGATTTTTTTTACAGTATAGGAAATATATTTGCTATAATTACATTTAAATCCCTTATTGCGTTTCCAGGTGGACAAAACCTAGGAGATATAAATCTCTCCTATATTATATTATTATTATCGTGATGACATTGAGATTTTATATTTATGTCAGTTTGCTAGCTCAGCGCCCAAAAGATTTCATTGACTTCTAATCTCTTAGTTCCATTCTCAAAATTCTCAGTTACTTGTATGTTTTTTTTTGAAGATTGTTGAATTTTTTTATTTGTTAAGGAAACAAAACAAAAATGAACACAGAAAATTAATACAAAAAAAACAAGGATACATAGGAAAATAATTGCGCTCATTTCGTAAATATGTCTCACAGAGACCACAAAATGATAAAGTGAAAAAACTGAACCGAAATTAAGAAAAATAATAAAAGGAGTAATAAGAAAATCCACGTTATTATAAATTAATAAATTAATTTAGTGCATTTGTAACATTATTCTTTGTTCTAGATAAAAGGTTACTAAAAACCTTATTTCTAAAAGTGCGATGAGAAATAATATGTTGTACAACACTAGTATACATACAAATACGATAGAGACTATCGATCGCCACTTGGAACAATCCTGACAAACCTCTTGCTTCACTCACAACCATCACCCTTTCAAAAAATGCTCTTCTATTCTTCACGCTGAGTACACCCACCTTGTGAAGAATATTTGCAATTTGATCTACACGAGGCTTACCCCGTCTAACTCTTTCTTCCACTTTGGCTTTATAGGTTTCTTTTGTAACCCTCCTTTCATCCATTCGGCCATGTGGCCAAACCACCTCAACATATCTTCTGAGGTTACTAGCTTCTAAATGTCCCATGCTAGTCTGGGACGTAATAATAATTCTAACTAGCTGCCGTTCTTTCCATAGCATGTTGCAAAAGGCGACTAAAAGACTTAATTGAATCCTACGAGGCAATGGTCTAGCAACCTTTACAAAAGTTACCAATGTAATATCATAGACCATATATAATATAATATATACCCAATTAATTCAAAAACTGGCCTAGGAACTAATTTTCAAATGCTATTACTACATTGAAATGAATAAAGGTATAAAAATGTATAAATATATGTTTCAAAAGGTGACATAAATGCTCTTCTTTTCTTCACGCTGTGTACACCTGCAGAAGATGTTTCTATAGCAACCACTTATTATGCAGATTAATAAAGAAACTATCCGTTAATCTAGTTCTTATACTAAAACCTAGAACGAAGCCTGAATAATGTCAAAGAAGCCTAATCTTATAAGCCCTGAAGATACGAAGTTAGATTAAGGTAATTAGCTTAGATTTCTGTATAAGCGTAAATTAAACAACCGAAAACAAACAGATTATCTTAATACTCAAGTAATACGCATATACATATACAGGGTGGCGCATTCAAAACGGTCAGTATGGGAATGTCTGAAACTATAAGAGATACGAAGATTTGTTCTTAGGAACCATGTCACCGATTTTGATAAAAAGAAAAACTGCATTGATACTTTCTTTGAAAAAACAACTGTATCCAGTACGGGAATCGAACCCGGTTGCTTTGAAAAAATAAATTGGCCCTTTTCACTTTTTCTTTTTAAATATCGATTGTGTAGGTCTTAAGCTGTAAATGTCTCTATGAAACATGGTGTCGAAAATGAATACAATGCATTGTTTTGGCATACTTTAGTTTATCATAGTAGTTTACATACACCGTAACAATATTCAACAGACATGTAAAATTGTCTCTATGGCTGATTGTAGTTTTTTACTTCCCTACTTGTTACATACACCATATCATGTAGCATTAGCATTGCATTAATCCTTTAAGGAGGTTTTGTTATTTACAGTAATCAAAAACTAACAATCTATTGAAAAGTCCACTTAAAGTGACGTGTTAAACCATATTAGAAAATTTCTTGTGGGATTACGTTAAGGATGAATTTTACAAAACAAGCTATTGAAGACCTAAAAGTAGCAATAAAGTCAATTGTAACGCAAATTCACCACATGAAAATACAAAATTCAATAGTAATACCGTTACCTACACGTGTTGAATATTGTATTGAAAACAACTGTGGTTACTTAGAAAGCCTACTATGATAAACTAAAGTATGCCAAAACAATGCAATTTATTCATTTTCGACACCATGTTTCATAGAGACATTTACAGCTTAAGACCTACACAATTGATATTTAAAAAGAAAAAGTGAAAAGGGCCAATTTATTTTTTCAAAGCAACCGGGTTCGATTCCCGTACTGGATACAGTTGTGTTTTCAAAGAAAGTATGAATGCAGTTTTTGTTTTTATCAAAATCGGTGACATGGTTCCTAAGAACAAATCTTCGTATCTCTTATAGTTTCAGACTTTCCCATACTGACCGTTTTGAATGCGCCACCCTGTATATTCACGCCCTTTAATTCCTTTAGGGGTGGACAGAACCTCTGAGTCATGTGTGATATCCCTTAGGTCTCTTTTTAGCGTGAATATTGGGGTTGCGATGTCATAATGGAATATCGGTGACAGGTTACTAGCCCATAGCTCAGTAGATGTTATTTAGTAGCTTTCAATGAAAAACCGTGAATAGCGGCAGCTAGTTATTATTATGTTTAAATTCCAGACTAGCACAGGATAGTTTGACAAGAAATACGCGAAAACTTATTATCATTAGATTTATGGATACATTTTAAAATAAATCTACCGTTTATAATAATAATATATGTATAATATAAACGGTATATAGTATATAGACAAAACATATATAATCAACAACCAGACTGGAAAGCAGAAGAAAAGCGTAGTTCTTAACTTTGCCTCCACCGGTAATCGAACCCAGGACCTCACGATTAGCGTTCAGGTGTTTAACCAATCACGCCACGGAGGTCGTCATCGACTTCGTTGTATATATGTTAAATTTTGTGTATTGATATCCTTAAATCCTGAGGTCACTTTTAACATAAGTGAGTAAGCTAAGGGAAGTGTGATAGAAGGTTTTCAAAATATAAGAAGTAAGTTGCTAGCTGCTTGTCCAAAACCTTTTACATTAGTTGTTTTCTAAGACAACATACACATTTACGTCTACTATCCTGTGTGAGTGTGACTGACAGTAGCAAACAAAACGGTCTTCATGTGTCTGTAACACAAAGGTTATATGATATTTGTTTTGTTGATTCACTACCTATCACGTTGGGTGCTGTCTATCTAGTGATACGCGGGCTTCGAATGACCCATACCTAACATGCTTTCGAAATTTCGGAGATGGGCATTCAAGCCTCTGACTACCCCGCCATAATAAAAAGGGAGTACGTATACATAAGTGGTGAAGCGTATGTATGATGTTTTGTAGACAGTTAAACGTAGCTGAGGTTCATTTAACATACTAATATTCATGATCTAAAAAGATGAGTACAAAATAATAGGTTCCTAATAATGTATCATACATCACGTCGATATATAAGTACATAACATACGTCAAGTCTATTAGACCCTTTCGGGGTGGATAGAAAATCGGAGACTCGATAATAATATCTTGGGACTGACAAAAATAATAGGGTTGTAATATATTATGAATCCAGGGTTGTTGTAAAATTAAACTATTTAAGATATTTGTTATCAGTCAGTAAGTACTGCAAATAAAGATAAACATTTCCACGACTACTAACCCTTTCGGGATTATCAAAGGTTCACCTGTCCATCTCCACTATTGCGAAGATTGTAATTCTATGGTCTCCTCGAACCCACGTGTTAACCAGATAGTCAATACTCAACGTGACAGGAGGTAAGACCTGTCTCCCTTTACTTATATTTTCAGTAGTCAATCGGGCAAAAAGGCTACAAACTAAAGTCCCTTATTCCTTTGCCCGAACAGTACAGGTTGAATTCTATTAATTCCCTTTTAAAATAGAGACTGTACGTTGCATTAAACAGAATCCTACTAAAGCTCTCACCTCAGACGCAAAAAGAACGGCGTAAATACCTCTTGTACTAGTCTTTCAACAATTCTAAATGTTTCCCTAGAAGCTCCGCCCCTTTCTCTGCGAAATACTTTGCCATTTTGAATAAAATGTACATCTTACTTTGTGTTGTGGAAAGAAATGAATGCTCCGTTCCCTTGAACGGGCGTTCTAAGGGAGATTACGCCTAATTGGAATATTTATGTTGAGTGAATTTACTAAAGTTTTGGACTTAAATGAACATAAATGTACATTGGATATATGAGGCTTTTTAGTAACAGTACCAAAGTCATTTACTAAAGTACAGAAATGTAGAATATGATTTGATCAAAGACTTTTTAGTACATACATACATACACATCACGCCTGATTCCTTGTAGAGGGGTAGGATCACGGATCCCCATTTGTCCCTGACAGACCACTTTCGCTTCATTGACATTAATAATTTTCATTCGTTCATTTACTTTTTAGTGATATATTATAAACTGTCATTTACTAACTGTACATTAATGTAGAAAACAATGTAGTTTAATGATAAAGTTTTAACTCCCACTGAATTATGCCCTTAGAAGTTTTCTGGTTATGGATACCTTTAAGTAGTATATTTAGTAGTAGGATACCTTTGTATATCAATGACAAAAAATGGTTTGTCAGGATCGTGATAAATAAGGATACATGATATCTGCCTACTACTTTGTAGGAAAACGGACGTTATAAGTATGTATGTAAAAATAATCCCAGAAATTTTGCCCTATACATTTGTTCTTAGTACCCCACCTATTGAAGGAGGAAACTACAATGAATCCAGTATTTACTCTTAAGGACCTAGGAAGTCTATTCGAAGCAAGGACTAAAAAGCGAGTTAATTCTCCGTAGCTCAGTTGAAGGAGATAACAAGAGAAAAGGCGTTTTGTCGACGCAAACAACGATGGGGGATTCCATAGATATAAAAAAGGAAAATGGATAGGTACAATAATGAAAACAAGAAAATTGTACAATGTTTTAGAATGTATTTTACTAATTTATATTTTCATGATTAATAACTAACGGGACTTATCGCATAAGTTTTTATATAATTAAGTTACCTTTATTAACCCGACGTTTCATTAATCATGAGTATAAATAGAGAATCTCTTAAAACTATAATTTATATTTTATTGTTCTTTGCTAATCTGGGACGCAAAAGAATAAAACTAGCTGACGTTCTTTTCGGCAAAACGTAGGAGGCGACTAAGGGTTTAGGGTTAATGGAATTTGTTGCGTGATAGGCTAGCGATCTGTCACCAATGTTCAAAAAAAAAAAAAACATCAGAATCCAAATATTCAGGCTAATAAGTGACCATGGAGAGACAAAATATTGCTTTCAAGGTTCTGTCTTCCCCGAAAGGGCTTAAAGGAAGTAAATGTATCTATTGAACTATGAGATGATAGGCTGTTTTTAATATTGCCGAGATGCTAATAAGCATTCTTTTTACATCCTATTAGCAAGACTATATTTTACATAAACATTAACATACGCTTCACCACTTGTGTGTACACACTCCCTTTTTTATTATGGCGGGGTAATCAGAGGTTTGAGTGCCCATCTCCGAAATTTTGAGGGCATTTTAGGTATTGGTCATTCGAAGCCCGCGTATCACTAGATAGACAGCACCCAACGTGATAGGTAGTGAGCTGTATAGCTGTATATAGGCACTGAATATTACCTATCCTGAGGGATGGGCAGGTTTCCTCACGATGTTTTCCCTCACCGTTGACTTTATTTTATTGCTGCCATACGCAAATATCGTTACGTCTATGGTTCCTGCAAATGGTCGGAACATCGCAGCTTTGTTGACATGACATATTGTGAAAAGTGATGTTTGTTTTGGTGTCTAAGAGCAATGGCTTAAGTGTTACTCACGAATACTGTCTAGTCTAGGTCTTAAATAAGTGAGCTGAAAGATTGATTTGGCAGACACAATAACTACTTGTATGTTTGTCTACAAATCTGTGTTATATACATACATAAATGTATATTCACGTCCTTCAATTATACATGCAATACACAACAAAACATACATAATTTAGGTAGATAGATTTAGGTAGCAGAGATCATAGTTCCCCATTCGTCCTGATCCTGATAGATCACTTTCGCTTCATACTCATACAACTTATATTTGATACTCATACAACTTCTCCTACACACTCGGCGGTTATAGGTGGAAATATTTCCTAGGTAACTTATCAGCATAATAATTGGGGTTGCAATGTAATAATTGATGTTATGTTCTTAATCCAATATTTTATATCTTTTATGTATTAGAATATAAAATACTGGTTTAAAAATATAGCCTTTCACGATGAATCAGATGCTAATTATTTAATTTATAACCCAAACTATAGTTTACACGACTTCCAACTTTATTCTACGCTAAAAAGATGCACAGTCGTAACGCTTATACTATTCTATTCTTTTACTACATGTTAGTTGTTTTTCCGACATAGCTGCGATGTTTCTGCAGTTAATTGCTGAACTTTTTCAATTAAAAACAGCTCGAGCTTTGTTCAAGATTAGTATCGACATTCCTTCACATCGGATTTCCTGAATAAATGGGTTTAGAAAGCAATGAATCACTACTTAAGCGTTTTTAAGACTTGGATAAAATACATACATATACACCTCTACGTCCTCAACGGGATAGGCAGAGACTATCGATCGCCACCTGGAAGGGTTCTGACAAATCTCTCTTGCTTCACTTACATCCATTAAGCTTCTCATACATGCTCTTTTGTAGTTCATGCTACGACGCACCCGTCTTGAGAAGAATAGATTATATGTAATCAATTTGTAGTTTTTACTATTAAGAGTAATATACATATGGGTAAAGTAACCTTCTCAGTAACACGAACCTTTAAGATAACATTGATTAAAAACATAAACATCACAGCCGTCTTCCTAATACGGTTAGAAAGTGATCATTACTACCTCACTCTCAGCGATTATATACTTTAGCGTCAATAGCGCTTATATTACAAGACTTGTGTCTTATTGCACAGCCCAATAAAACTAAGTATATATGTAAATCTTTCAGTCTTCACAACGATCAGAAAGACAGTTATAAAACTAATTCTTAAAGTCCCAACCTAGGTAAACGTGGAACTCAAATATGGCAAACTCGTACTATATTTTCATAGCGAAAATTTCATAAACAAACACTCTTAGGTAGTTTAGTTAAATCGTGCAGCCTGCGAGTGGCACTTTAAAAGCTGGAGCGGTCTTCGTAGCAGAACGTTCAAACATCAAAATAAACAGCGCTTACACAAGCCAATGGAACTTTCTGGAAGATTCCTAAAAGGTGTATTGACTGGTAAAGTGTATTCTCAGAGCAACAAAGGCTCTATACATTGCAAGGTTTCCTAGGTTCCATCTCGTGTTAGACTTGTTTTTGTAATGAAAAATCAAAGGCTAATTAAGAAAGTTCGACGAAACACGACGAAAAACGTAAACATGTAGGAAATTCGACGTAGCTCAGTTGTTTGAGAATTGGCTCTGCATCAGTGGGTACAGGATTCAAATCCCGTTTGAGCATGTACCAATGGACATGAAGTTAGAGACAAGGGTTAATGGTCGTGAATGTGTTCGTCTTTTATTGCCTAATTAAGAAAGATAATTCATGTTGTTACTCTACCCCTCGAATGAAAACAGGCGTGATGTGTATGTTAGTATTTATTCCTTGTAACCAAGATATTTTAGTTAATGCATTTTAACTGTATTTTTTATACTCTATTGACATGCATGCTAACTATTATCCCTAAAGGGTTAAGAAGAAGAAGAGCAGAAATTCATTAATGCACAGTTGCAAAATAAAAATCATTGGTTTCTGGTCTATATTAGGTCTCAAAATAAATGTAAGTCAGCACTTTTATACGGTGACACCAATCCTCCAGTGCTGTCTATCAAGTGAAAAGTAGGTCGAACTAGTAACTTACAATTTTAAAAGTGGGCATTCAAACTTTCAATCTATTCTTGGAATTCTTCCTTTATATGTTTTAAAAAATGTTACAGTTTTTGATTCCCATATTATAAACTGTCATTTGTCTTATTAGGACGACCCCTACGTAAATGCCATTCCACCTCACCCAAGTATATTAATTTCGTCAGTTTACTTTCACTCTTTCTAATAATATATGACAGTCTAGTACAGGTAGACGCCAAAATAAAAAGGGTGACGTTACAAGTACACTTCAAAGTACTTTTCAATATAGTATCTATCTGACTGTCATATGTCTTATTAAAACCTTTTAATTCAATTAAAGTAAGACGTAGAAAGCCTACGCAAGAACTCATCCAAGATCCGAATACTTAATCTAAGGCGACGAATCCCAAATTCTTCTTATATGGCCTTTCTGAATTATGTCGCTATAAAGGCAGTTTCGCGAAGCCATTACGAAGATTAAGTCACCAAAGGCTCTGCTAATTTGGCTGAGTGTTGGCATTGCTCAAGTTCAAAAGGCGAGATCGTTTTTAAATAAGTATTTAGCTTGATTTCGTTAAGGTGGATAGTGTGTATGAATAATGTTTAGTAGTATTTGAATAAAGGGTTTTTACTCATTATACCATTACTCATTGTTTAGTTTATGCATTGTTATATATAGTTAAAGTACTCATTATAAACCACTCATTAGTATATCGACGTTCAATTTTTGTACTATTACTGTACTTATATTGAAAGAATTTCATTGTATGAGTCTTCTATTTTCATTAGGGTTTAAGCTACTTATGGATTAAGTTAGGTATGTAGTAGGCATTGCTAAGTAAGTTACGGATTTTGTATTTAGTAGACATGCAAGTCTAAGGTAATAATCATTTGAATAATCACACCAAGGTACTAAATTAACTTTTATTGAATTTAAACTGTTGTTAGGGTGAAAATTGGCCAATCCTTTTAAACAGGTACTCAGAGGTTCGGATGTCTATCTACGTAATCGCAGAGCTAGTATATACCACCTCGAATCCACATGTTTACTACATAATCAGTACTCAACGTGATAGGTAAGCAGTGTCACTATTTACAAGCAGTGATCTTTATAGTAAAATATACGTTTAATATAACATACATAGCGTGAAAATAGATATATAATTGTAAAATTACCGCTTCCCCCGGCACTAGATCACCGAAACTTCAATATTCGGTGAATCCGCGGCATATGTGACGCTTCATAGGGATTGGAATCTCGTTAACGGCGATTTACATTATCGATCTTCGCTCGTTATCCCTTGTCAGAAAAGTGTGTGTTGCTAGAGTAAAAAATTGTACCCAAATTTGGACTTGGATTAATAGATGGAATCTTTCGTGCGATTTGATATGTTACTTGTGAGTAGATTTTGAATATGGGTCTCTCATTTTATTTAATAGTTTGAATTTGGAAATGTTTTATTAAATAGAATGTTATAAAATAATTTGAAGATAGTTATTTGTATCGTTTAGTAACGCGATAAATATGCACTCGTTATTGTATGTTTCATGTTAATTTATTTAAGAAATTCTTTACTAAATCCTCGAATGAACAGTATTTTCCCAGGATTCGTACTTTCCGAGATCTAAAATATGCTGGCATCTGGTTCGAGGGCTCAAGTTTATTGACAATAACTATTTTGTTTCAAGTTTAAGAAATTTAAGAATAAATGCTAGAGGTTTTACTTACTCTTTACTAAATGCTTTGTGAGTTTCATTGTGATTGTCCAATATTTGAAAAATGGGCCCTCAATCTAGAAGTACACTTATAAAATTAATAGCAAGACATATAATAAAAACCCGTCATTAATAAACACACACCTCGTAAAAACATAAAAAACACCATCCTTTCCTGATTGATGATATGTTTTAGTATGGTATAATTCCGTAGATTTTAATAAAGATTTATGAACTGCAACATAAATCCTCGCTGATATGAGGCAAAACAGCCTTTATTGCTTCGAGATAAGGTTGGTTATAAACAATCTCGGGAGGCGATATACGATCATTCGCTCCATTAATTGGCAGCCGCATTCTGGTCGAAGTTTTGATAAGTTTCATCCTGTAAGTGTGTTATTGGGAACCTTTATTACTTACAGTTTTTTGTCTATAAAATGCACTAAATACTACGACGGGGGTAAACATCGTGAAGAAACCTACCTGTTTCCTTAACAGGCAATAGTTAGTACATGTAAATAGCGACATGGCTTACCAGTTGTCACATTGACTACTGTCTCACACGTGGGTTCGAGGTGGCCATACAATTACTACTCTGAGTACGAATCTCCATCTTTTTCGATCCTGACAAACTACTTTCAATTCATAGACAGTCATACACCTCCTCATACTCACTCGGCGTATATAGGTCATATGTCTTATGGAATATTAAATGTGTTACGGAAGGTTTTACAAACTGTTCCCAACATCCAGTAGAGCCTTGACGTGAAGTAGCGTGTTGCAATTTCACGCGAACTTCGCCTCATCGTTGCAACCGTAGTACAGGCTTGTAATTATGTTCGCAAACACTCTACTACGACTGCACCGCGACTACGACTCCTCTTTCGAGTGTTTCTTCAAATTGCAACGCTACGAATATTTATTGGAGATACATTGTAACTAAAGGTATTGATTTGTTCTTGATTATACAAACGGTAACTGAAATAAATGGATTTGCATTGTATGTTGAATGGGAATTTTATTTATATAAATACATTGATGATATGATTTATTTATTTGCCAAACTGATTAAAGTCTTTTTTTGATGTTACTTAATAAATGTTATGTTGTACATATCATGTAGCAATATTACACATTATGTGACATTGCTGACAAGTTACTAGCAAGTCTCTTAGTTACCTTCTGTGACGTACCTGTAAGAAGGGTAACTGGTTTTTGGGGTAAAATTTAACATCATATATCACTGTAAATCAATATCGGATGAAGTTAAATTGTGTAACATATCAAAAGCCATTCAATTTCAAAAATTATCTACTACTTAAATGAGTGAACAAATCGTAAAAACCAAATAAAAATTAATACTTCTAAATTACGCATTGCGTATGGACTATCTGGTCAACACATGGCCATAGAATTACTACCTCTACAATTGCCAGGATCGACACTTATACCCCTGACTACACCGAAAGGGTCAGCCTTCCAAAGAGTGGTCTTGTCCTTTAACCAATTATGAAGCAACAAAATCTAGACTAGAGCTTGAAGGAACCCAAACATAATCGGCCAAAACTTTCACCACTTAGATTTTTACGAGGGCGTATAATTTTACTTTATTAGCGGAGAATTTCCTTTCCGGAGGCGCATTATTCTTTACGACCCCATTTGCTCTTAAGTGACAATTAACACTTTGAGATGACACCTCATGAAATAAATTGGCTGCGTACCTAATCGTCAAATTGGAGGCAGCGACACAGCCTTGCTTTGAATATTATTTCGTGAATGTCTTTGAAGAGGTTTTGTTTATACAGGTATGGTGAAATTTTGTTTAGATTTGTTTATGTAGTATATGAAAACGTGTTAATTAAAATTATTGGTTACTCTTAGTACGAACGTAAAGAGAATACATGTATATTTTAATTACAAATTTAGGCGACCAATTTCATAATTTTAACAATTCTAAAATCCTTTTGTTCATCATATGATTTCAAAACTGCACACCGTACTAAACTAAGTACTTTCAAGCATCACGTTTCTATACACCCTTTTGAATATCACACACATCAACAATCTTGTTAAAACCACACAGACACTAGAACATCATTCACAATATATTCAAATTAAAACCGTAGCCTCTGCGGTGTTTACCTAGAATCGATTCCGTTCAGCTAGCGGTGAATTCGTAGTCATTCGTAGCATAGTTGTTCGACCGGAACGCAATTTGCAATTTCATAATAGAGCCACTGACCAAGAGATACTCTCTTAAGGTCGTGCAGGTTTATGCGCCGACGTCGGCATACCCAGACAGTGAGGTCGAGGTGGTTTATGAAGATATCGCCAAGGCGATGCATAACACCACCAAGACCCACTACACCGTTGTCATGGGGGACTTCAATGCCAAAGTGGGAGTGCGCGAATGCGATGAATCGCGTATCGGAGCGCACGGGGTTGGATGCAGAAATGCCAGAGGGCAGATGCTGGTCAACTTCCTGGATAAAGAGGGGCTGTTCTGCATGAACACCTTCTTCGAGAAAAAGCCCCATAGGAAGTGGACCTGGCAGAGCCCAGATGGTAGGACGAAGAACGAAATCGACTTCATCTTGGCAGACAGGAAGTACGTGTTCAGGGATGTCTCAGTGGTCAATAGGTTTAAGACCGGCAGTGACCACCGCCTTGTGAGAGGCACCCTGAATTTCGACTTTAAAGCCGAGAGAAGCCGATTAAGACGATCCGTTCTTCGCCCAACGATGCTCCAATCCGTGCACAGCTCTGAAGCGTTCCAGCTGGAACTACGCAATCGCTTCGAAGCACTGAATACCACGGCAAGTGTTGACGAGAACCTCGATGATGTGGTGAGGGTACTTCGCGAAGTGGGTGGAAGATGCTTCATGGGAGGGCGAGGCAGCCGAAGGTCTAAACTCTCAAGCGGAACCCTGGAATTGATGCGGATTCGACGTGAATTGCCAGAGGGAGCTTCGTCAGATACCCAACGTCTCAATAAAACTATCCGAAAATCGGTGAGACGCGACCTCCGAAGCTACAATGCGAAACTCATCAAAGAGGCCATTGAGCAGAATCGGGGGTCGAAAGTCTTCTGTAAAAGAATGGGTACGTCTAATCTGACGAAGCTGAAAACCTCAGAGGGCAGAACCGTCACTTCAATTCCGGGGATTCTTAAAGAGGTTGAGGGCTTTTACGGCCATCTATACTCCTCGCATGCCCCGAAGCCTCCACCCGATGCGAAGGACCCAAGAGCCACATTGGTGCGCCACTACACTGATGATCTCCCGCTCGTGGACGAAGACGAAATTGGGAGCGCTCTCAAACAACTTCGTAATGGGAAGGCTCCCGGCGAAGACGGAATAACCTCGGAGCTTCTAAAGGCGGGAGGAGCTCCAGTCCTGCAGAAGCTCAAGCACCTATTTAATTCCGTCCTAGCTAATGGGACTACCCCGAAGGCGTGGAGTGAGAGCGTGGTGGCCTTGTTCTTCAAAAAGGGAGACAAGGCCCTATTGAAGAATTATAGGCCTATCGCGCTCCTAAGCCACGTCTACAAGTTGTTCTCGAGAGTGCTCACAAATCGTCTGGCCTCAAGATTTGACGCCTTCCAGCCGCCGGAGCAGGCCGGATTTCGAAAAGGTTTCAGTACCGTAGACCACATCCACACAGTGCGGCAGGTTATACAGAAGTCTCATGAGTATAACCAGCCGCTGTGTCTTGCCTTTGTGGACTACGAGAAGGCCTTCGACTCCATCGAGATCTGGGCTGTTCTGGAATCCTTGCAGCGATGCCAGGTCGATTGGCGTTATGTGCAGGTGTTGAGGAGCCTATACAGCGTGGCATCGATATCTGTTCAAGTCCAAAACCAAAAGACAAGTCCTATACAGTTGCTCAGAGGAGTGAGACAGGGGGATGTCATCTCCCCGAAACTGTTCACGAACGCACTGGAGGACGTCTTCAAAACTCTGGATTGGACTGGGATGGGTATCAATGTCAATGGCAGATACCTCACGCACCTCCGTTTCGCTGACGACATTGTCATAATGGCGGATTCGCTGCAGGATTTACAGGGAATGCTGCATAGTCTTAACGCTGCCTCACGGTCGGTCGGTCTCCGGATGAACTTGGACAAGACAAAAGTCATGTTCAATGAGCTCGTTGTCCCGGGGCCGATCACGATCAATGGAGAAACGCTCGAAGTGGTCCAGGAATATGTCTACCTGGGCCAGGTTCTACAAATGGGTAGGGACAGCTTCGAGCGTGAGATTTCCAGAAGAGTGCAGCTGGGCTGGGCAGCATTCGGGAAGTTGCGTCATATCTTCTCGTCGCCACTACCGCAGTGTCTTAAAACCAGGGTTTTCAATCAGTGCGTCCTACCTGTAATGACATACGGTGCCGAGACGTGGAACATGACAGTCGGGTTGGCTCACCGATTACATGTCGCTCAGCGGGCAATGGAACGTTCGATGCTGGGTATCTCGTTAAGGGACAGAGTCCGGAACGAGATTATCCGGCAGAGAACCAATGTCGTAGACATTGTCTATCGATGTTGCAAGCTGAAGTGGCAGTGGGCCGGTCACGTCTGTCGCAGAACCGACGACCGTTGGAGCAAAGCGGTTCTCGAATGGCGACCGCGTCTCGGTAAACGTAGTGTAGGACGCCCCCCTGCCAGGTGGACTGATGACCTGAAAAAGGTCGCTGGTAGTGGTTGGCTGAGGGCCACGAGTGATCGTGTTTTGTGGCGTTACCTTGGGGAGGCCTACGTCCAGCAGTGGACTGTCATAGGCTGATTGATTGATTGATTGATTGAATAGAGCCAATACATGTATCTGGGCGTGTTAGCGTTTGCAATTGCTGGTGCGTTAACATTTCCAGTGCACGGCTAAACAAACAAATGGTAACTGAGTGTTGAACCGTGCTCTAATTAATTATAATACCACAACGCTTGTTGTGGCAGTGGTATCGATGATTCAAATGTAGATGGCGCTGATGAAGTTTGAATTTGGTCTTTTTAATCTACCCGCATGTTTTTTACTGATATAAACACACATACGCTCATGACTTCTGTTCGCAATCTCTTTTTTTTATTGTGGTGGAGTAGTTAGATGCTTGAGTACCCTAACCAATTAATTACAGTTGGGTTGGTTTATTTTATGAAAATTATATGAAATATATTTTGTTGCATGATTGACATGCAACACTTCACAAAATTCTAAATACCAATTGAATCACTATTACGAACAAAAATAAATACTAAAACTTACCGTATCTTAGTACCGTGCTTTTTAAAACTAAAAGAGGATTTTACAATTATTATATTATATTATCTTTAAAACATATTACAATTATTATACCTCTTTTTCCAAAATCTCCAAATTCATAGACTATAAAAAAATATAAGATAAATAGGCTAAATACGAACAATGAAACCTTTGACCCGTGCGCCTTTTAGAGATCATATACCTCTTTTTAAATTCAAAAGAGATTTCACATCTCATTTACAAATAATCATTACCCTCCATTGACATATATACACCTCCTCATACACACTCTTACTGGTAATATTAGCCGCATCTATGTCAAGTTTACTCTAGGTTTCGAATAAATTGGTCAGACTCCCATTTGAACCACAATGTCAATTTCATATTTGGCCTGTGACTAATCAACCTGTCGAAACAGAGTTAACCCTGCCATCAATTAAAGACCTATTTGATTTAACATACCTTTACCGTTTTTAAGGTACTTAGAGGTTTAAGAATACATAAGAAATTAGAATGCTAACTACCTGCTTTTCTTTCCGGCATGACGTAAGAGGTGACTAGGGGTGTAAAGAATCTATTGAGCGATAGACTAGCAACCTGTCACCAATGGTCCATGTAACTTCAAAACCTGAATATTCAACTACAACTTTTATTGACTACATACCTATATAGAAAGACATGGTAGTTTCCTCATGTTTTCTCTTACATAAAGTCATCCAAGTTCTACTTTCAGTATTGCTTGAATAAATCTTACAATAACTGACCCTCTTCCTAACAAGATAAATTGTATTGTTTACAGCCATTATAAACTATAAACATTTAACGGCTCAATAAGACATATTACAGTCAGATAGATGACATATTGAAAAAGGGTGATGTTAGAAGTACTTATTACCACCGAGTGTTTTTGTCTAGATTGGAATTGATGGGATCTGTGATTTCTGTCTAGCCCTCTACAGGAAATCAGGCATGATGTGTATGTATGCAAACGATTAATTTAGCTCATAAATACAACACTAATATATTGTATTGAAACAGACTTTCTTTATTCCAGAGTTTCAAAATTATAAATAGTTAAAAGCTGTTCAGTTGTAAACTCTTAACTAGCTTGTAGGAAGCAGGTTTTTGAAAACAACGAAAACTTTTCAAATAACTGTCTGTTACATTCTCATTTAGTGTGCTCTGCAGATGCTTCAAAACTCGTTATTTCGTCAGATTTTTGAAGCCTCTACGTAGCTTTTAAGCCTAGCATTTGTAGCCTTTACATACTTTTATTTTAGTCTGTAGATAATATAACTCAATTGTTAGGATTTATGTATGGAAGAACTATGTTAAAATCTTTTAAAGACATGTAAAGGTGAAAATAAAAAGTTCTGCTTGTATGATTTGATACCGGTTTTTAAAATCCATAAGTACAATTTTCGATTATCATTGTTTTTTATATATGTATTGGCAGAGTTTAAGCATATTATACTAAATAGTTTAGATAGGGTTGTCCTGTACTAGTCTGGGACATAAAAACAATGCATATTAGCTGCCGTTTTTCCTGTATGTCGTAGGAGTCAGCTAAGCAGTCAATCAGTCAGTCAGATAAGCTAGCAACCTATTACCATTGTAGCGTCACAACATCGCGACCCAATATTCATGCTAAACAGTGACCTAGAAGATATTATATCTCTTAGGTTCAGTCCAACCCGGAAGGAAATGAAGGATGTAAATAAAGATGTTATACATTTAAAAAGGATTCAATGTTATTAAACTTCATTTAAACCTTGCAATTATATAAAGTCATACTTTGTCACTACAATGCAACCATTCCATATTTATAAATTTAAATCACCCTAGCTTCTCATCTTATATATACCTACATACATATATTCACGAATACGTCCCCAACGGGATAGGCAGAGACAATCGATCACCACTTGAAACGATCTTGATAAATCTAAATCTCTCTTGCTTCACTCACACCCATTAACCCTCTCATACATGCTCTTCTATTCTGATACTACGTACATTCGCTTTGAAAAAAATGTCTTTTATTTGATATGTAAGTACAACGCGGCATACCCCGTCCAACCTTATAAACGTGAACTACCTATTCTGCTAGGCAAACAGATCTGGCGCAGATCCGACAAAAAGGAGGCTGTCGGTCTTGGCTTACCATGAGCTGAGATTGAAGTCTGCGCAAGATAGGCTACGGTGGCGTGCTTTGTTGAAGGCTCTATGTACCTGATGAGGGATTCAAAGATTTAAGTAAGTAAGTAGCTATTCTCCTTAATAACAAATACATACACATACCCTTCACGACTTGTGTAAACACACTCCCTTTTTTAATAAGGCGGGGTAGTCAAAGGCTTGAATGCCCATCTCGGAAATTTCGAAGGCATGTTAGGTATGGGTCATTCGAAGCCCGCGTATCACTAGATAGACAGCACCCAACGTGATAGGTAGTGAACCGTATCGTCGTATATAGGCACTGACTATTACAGGTTTCCTCACGATAGGCAGGTTTCCTCACGATGTTTTCCCTCACCGTCAGCGACTGTAAATTATGTACGTAAATGAAAAACACAAATTTAAATTTCATTCATTGGTACATGCCAGAGTCGGGATTCGAACCTATGACCTTTCTCATACGAAGTCCGAGGTCTTACCCACTGGGCTACAGCCGATACGTTTATTCGTTTATTCTTGATCAGTATCATTGATATAAGCTTTATATGTGTAAGTGGAACAATTTCCAAGGTGTGTGTAGAGACAGGACTGTGGCTCAAGGGCTTCGAGTGGATACGAATGAAGCACCCTTCTGGATACGTCGGGGATTCTGCAGCGGTGTAGCTGTGATACTCAGATCATAATAGTAGAAGCAGTTATTGTTTTTAGGCATATTTATTGTACACCATTAGAATTGTGTTGCATATGTTTTATGACACGTCTGCAGCCAATTGGGTAAGACCTCGGAATTCTTATAAGAAAGATGCTAGGTTCGAATCCCGGCCCTGGCATGTATCAATGAATGAATATGGAAATTTGCAGTCGCTACGAGTGAGGGAAAAACATTGTGAAATAACCTATACCTTGGGATAGGTAATAGACAGCGCCTATAATATACAGCGATACGGTTCAATACCTATAACATTGAGTGCTGTCTATCTAGTGAAACGTGGGGTAGTCAGAGGCTGGAGGGCCCATCTCGTTATAATTAGTTACAAAATATCAGCAATTGAAAAAATGTATGCTTAAATAATGTATCCTTCACTAAACACTAAAAAGACTTAAATCTAATCCCAATGTCATTAAACTATCTTTCAAAGTTATTTATTTTGAATCCATATACATCCACATTTATTAATCCCTTCCGGGCTAGACAGAGCCTCGAAGATATGTATAACATCTCCTATGTTACCTTCAAGCAAGAATATTGGCGTTCCGATGTCATATTAGAACATTGGTAACATGTTACTAGTCCATCCTCCATTATATTCCATTTATTAATCCGAATATCAAAGGGAAAGCGCATAGCTTAACCCATACGGATTCATTAATTCCGCAGTTAGTTGAAGGGTGCTCTTCAGTGGATCCTACTCATTTTTGTATGAAAATTGCCTTTGGCTTTCTTTTCGCGAGGTTGTAAAAGCCATCTGCTACGACTGATATACTGAAATGATGTTTACATGGATATATTTTATCGTCTAAGTAGGGGTTTTTATAATAAAGGCGTGAGAAGTATTTGCATGGGTGACGAAGTGGAGATTCCGATGAGAAAACATTGTAAGGAAACCTGCTTAGTTCTTGAAATAGAATATTAGTAACCGTAAAATGACTAAAACTGAGTTGATGGTGGACATTCTACATTAGAGAACCTCGAAAGGGCTGTACCATCGCGAATGTATATGGTATATAATTTTTTGCTCAGCAAAAGTTATTTCATATATCATCGAGGAATATTGCATGACATGAACCATCAACAAATTTATATACCTTCTTAGTCATTGATTAATCAACTAGCAATTTGTATAAAGATTGGTAAATAGTAAATAGCTTATTCATTTTCATTCAAGCCTCGTTATACTTATAGGATAGGACAGCTTGTGTGAATTGCAACTTTGAACGTTCCTGATAAATATTTTATCCCCACTTACATTAAATCAACATTTTAATATCAGTAATAATTTAACAGTTAAGTTGAAGTCAACCTAATAAAACATAACAGTCAGATAGACGCCATATTAAAAAAGCGTGATGTCAGAAGTACCTATAACCGCCGAGAGTGTATGAGTGTCAATGAAGCGAAAGTGGTTTGTCAGGATCGTGACAGATGAGAAGCCGTGATTTTTGACTTCACCTTTACAGGGATTTAGGCGTGATGAGTATGTATATAATAATTAAAGTTAACTTGATATAGTTTTTACTATTGCATTCTCTTTCAAGTGCCAATATCATACGTTATAATATACGAACTACTAAGACACACCCTCCTACAAAACTCTTCCAATACCGTAACTCCTGCTTTCCAATAGCATTGAAAGAACTTTTAAATTTTCATTTGGAAACGGTATAAAACTTATCCAAACATTAACCGTAGTCTACGTTTCGCCCGCAGCACTAAAGCATTCAACCTTGACGCCAATACTACGAAATGTGCTCTCCTAATTTCATTGGGTATCCCAAGCACGTACAGCCTCAACAAACTGACGTGGCACACTGAGCGATACATCTATACGTCAATGTTTACATTAGGCTGTACTGTAAACATTGCAGTCGCGGCGGTTTCAGAGAGGGCGAAACTGACTACGTGGTTCAGTGGAAAGCAGGGAGATGGCGCTATTTTATTTTTGTTTTAAAGTTGGAAGTTAATTGAACAAGGGATAGGTTTTTAAATGAAATAAATGATTGTTAGGTATTATTGCTAAAAGAATATGATATGTATTTGAATCATTAAACATATAATTTATAATTATGTAGATTGGTTGAAAAAAATTGTCATGAAATGTAAAAGATTGCTGTTTAACATTTATTATCAACACTTGAGTAAAAAGAATTGATAAAAAAAACAGTAATGCAGGCCAGATGACATAAATTGAATATATGACATAAAATAACGAAACAAATTTTCCATTTCTTTTTAAAGCATAGATCGAAATTCATTCTTTCTTTTTTCCTACTGATTCTTTGTTAAACCCAAAAAACGTTTATACTAAGTAATCATCTTACAGTATTTTCACTTCTTACTTGGACACAGTTATTTATCAAACCATTACTCTCATATTTTCCTAAAAATCAGCTGCTACCAAACATGGAACACAGTTCATCAAACCATTAGTGTTACAATCACACTCCCACCCTGTTACATAATTCAAAGCTGTGGACCTGATAAGCAGGTAATTTGACATAGATTACCCGTGTTCAGTGTGAAGAGACCTTAATTGTTGGTCGGACATTGACAAATTGAGTGTAATACGCACCACTGTTTTTGATGTATCACTATTCATTTGTGGACTGTTTGGTCTGTACTAGTCTTGGACTGTTGGAATGCAAGTAGCTGGTTTTCTAAAGAATATATTTGTAGGTAAGAACTTATTGTTAGGCTAGTATATTTTCGGTAAAGAACTTGGCTTTTTTTATCCGATCCAATCAGGAAGCCTTTTAAGATTGCCACAGTAAACATTTTAACAATTTATGTAAAAAAATTGTTGATATTAAGAGTAAATATAAATTTTTAAATGTAATGTAATTTTTGTATACCTTTAAATTAACAACGCATTAGTTTGGCCATCCAGAGAGGTAATGTTGCCAGGTTTTTGGGGACCAGTTTTGGTTTCGGTTGTTTCTCCGACAGCGAGGAGCTAAAGAAGATATTTTTACTTTGATGTTTTTTTTTTATTTTTTATTGTAAATAAAAGTTTTAATTTATTCTATTATTTCCATATCGTTATAATACTTTAATTCAATGTTGAGTGAATAAATATTGTGTCAATGTTTGCATCTTAATAATAATAATAATTATAAAATTGATCATTCTCTAATATAATTACATTAATTTGAATAAACGTTCATTATGAATGAACTTACCCATTACAATCATTGTTCCTTGTAAACAAGTCAGATATTCATCTATCCTTTAGTTCTATTGCATATTATTAAGGCTTAATGAGCGTGAGATAAACGTGGTAGAAGCGATGGTTATTGCAATTAAAGCTATTTATTGCTACTACAAATTCTACTCAATTATACATAACAATTATGCCTTATAAGACACCTATAATAAGTTCTCAGCCTTAGTTCACGTTGTTTATAAGATTCTCAATAATTTCCAGCGAATCAATCACCGTTCAACTGCCCAATACGCTGTTAAGTTTCAGACATTCCAGTTCTAAACTGAAGTACGGTAGGCACAAATAGTTCTTTCCAAAAACTCATTAGTAGCTATCACTAGGAGCTCGCATCTCTTAAGAGTGCTTTGAGTCTGGCATATAAATCCATCGGCTGTTAGCTAGTGAATTTAGTGTCTTCGCGTTACTATATTTCAAGGGTAACACTCTCTTAAGGTGGGATGGTACAGTGTAGAGAAAGATTTTGAGCTAATTTAAGAGTGAGTTAGAAAAAAAAACACATATCGCGTTTGTGCTAAATTGAAGAAATTACTTATGAGTCAAAACACCATTTAACGCCACTAACTTGTAACAAGGGTGAAAAAAAAAATAAGCTTTTTACTTAAGTAAAGGGATATGAGCTCAAAAATAATCTTTTTTGTGTAAGATTCGTATCCCAAATTTAAGTAAATAATAACGTACAGTAACCAAAAAATCTAATTATATTTAGGAATCTTCTCCTATATAACAAATTCTACCAGCCCAGAATAAGTTGAGTTATAAACTTCTAACTTAAAATACTTCAAAGGAAATTCTTTTTTATTTTTACCAACTTAACCAGTTCACTGTACTCGTGAACTATTCACACTATCTGTGTGAAGCGAAAGCGCGCTTGTCTGTTCTTAGCAAGACAGAATGAAGTTGTTTTCGTGCTCTTTGAAAATGCTTTGGAACATTTTGAATCGCCCGAATGTTCCAAGTCTTTAGTTGTTCTAAGAAATTATTCTGTTAACAATTTCGTCTTAACAAATAATTAAGGTGCGAATTTTGAATTTCATTCGCGATTTCACCCGTTTTGTTATTTAGAGAGAATGCCTATTAATCTGCTAGGTTTGTCTGATTAATTTATTAAGGTATTTTTCTTTAATTAATTTAAGTTCTTTATCTATCAGTAGCATATCTTAAACGTGATTGGTATTAGTAGTTCTTTAGTGTTTTTGATTTTTTTGCTTCAGTCTTACATGGTTTACAAGATAAGTAAATTAATAAAATACTTTACGGGTAATGAAAGTTCGGCCAAAAATGAATGGCAGATAAATTGTTGCAACTATTATGAAATGTGTGTCTTAAAGTTTGTAATGATGTTTTCATATACTGTTTTAATTAATCGTGATCTTGATTGTGAAATAATGAAACTTACCTAAAACTAAACTTTACTTTACTTTAACTAAAACAAAAAAGATAAACGCGTTCAAAAACATTAACCCTTGCAGAGTAGTCAGAGATTTAGGTTTCTATCTGCGCAATCGCGGAGGTAGTAATTCTATAACCACTTCGAACTTACGTGTTGAACACATAGTCAGTACTCAATATGACAGTTGAAAGACACGTCGCTATTTACAAACACTATTACCTGTTTAAGGAACAGGTAGGTTTCCTTACGATGTTTTCCCTCACCGTAGTATACCTCATTTATTTATTTATTTGGAAACCTAACGGATACAAATTATAGTTTAAGTATAAAGTATAAGCCTTAGAAATAATAATTCAATTTGTTCCTAAAATGGTTTCACAGTGAACAAAACATATTTTAACATCTGAAACCTAATATTACAAACACACAACGATCGTTGGATCAAAATTAATTATATTATTCAATTAAGTTCAGTATAGTGAGACGACTAGGTAATCACTGTCAGTTTTGCGAAGGTTTTCGGTCACTCAAATCCCACGTCTGGCGGGCGCCTTACATGACAGCCGCTGGGTATATCGCTGCCAACAGACACCGACGGCTAAATTTAGGTTACATAATTTTATTCGAATCAAAGTGTTGCTAGATTATGAAGAATAATTATAAGGACATTGAACCACTTATTGATTTTTTTATGATATATGATATTGATGTTTTGTCACTTTAAAATAAAATAAGTAACTATAAGTAGTAACGGACGTACTCACCTCTCCTATATACTCCGTCAAAATAACTTAATATAGTTAAATATATAATAACTTTAATATATTTGCATCACAACAACTATTTCCTATATGTATATTATTTTTTGCATTTTCATTCTGTTATTGTAGACTATAAAACCACACTATTTATAATACATTTATTTTTAATCCATACACTTTATAGTTAAGTCAGGTTAATATCGAATCACACCTACATTAAACCCAACATCTTAAAACGTCATACCGTCACGCAAGGTGCCGTTGCATAGAACCTTCGTCGTATAATACGATCTTCTCTTGACAATTTTCATGGAAAAGCGAAGTGGAGTGGCCCCTCAAGTTGAGTCATGCGAAGAGACACTTGTAAGACTCGAGAAATAAAGCAGAAGCCTCCGTATCAACGAGCAAAGCTTATTATGTTACATACATAAGGTTATATAGTCCCTGGAACTTAAAATAATGCTACTAGCTGCCGATCATCCCGGCATGTTGTAAGATGCGACTTAGGGACCAAGGGTAAAAAATAATATTGGGCGATGAGCTAGCCATCTGTGATTAATATTCCATGATTGTGTCGCTTATTTGGCTGTCATATCGATGGTTTAGTGCACACTTGTTGTATTTACGTGTTTCTGTGAAATTGGCTTTAGTACAAACAAACATTTGTGTATGACAAAATATACGAATATTTATACAATATAATGACAAATTTCGTTCACTTAGCACTTTTACCTTTTAGTAAGTCTTAATTGATATTGATTTGTGTACCATAATATTTAGGTTCAAACGAACTAACCCTAATTAAAAAAAAATCTACATACTACAGTATGCACGTAAGCATCGATGTTTTGTTTTATTTAGCCAAACACTATAAAGTCTTAATCCATTTTAATGCAAAAAAATAGTTGACTTATAATTCAACGTATAAACTATGAGGGTGAATACAAATATAAATAAGGAGCTACTAAGTACAAACTCTACTCAAAACTGTACCTCGGAGCGCCCCTGTGTTAGATAATACTGGAATGTCACATTTCAAAGTGGAATTAGTCCTGAGGCTTAAATGTTGTTGATTCAGCCATTATGAAGGCTTACTTCACTGAATTCCACTGGCGGTGGCACATTGAAAATATTCGTGGCTTGTTTACCGGTATCTTAGCAACGCAATTTGTTTATAATAATGAGTAGTTTTGTAGTTGGATGTTTCAATAGTTTTATTATGCGGTCACTAAGTAAATATGCGCTGGTCTAAAACAAAGCTTGCAAATTGATGTCACAAAAAAGAAACTGTAACGTCAACAAAACATAATTATAAATGTTTTACATATCGAAAAAAAAAAACGTTTAAAATTACATTAAATTAAATAACAATAACAAATAATAACATTTTTAATTAACAACGGTAGAATTTCAATGCTAAGAGACAACCAGTGTCAGGCAAATGTTTCGACTTTCAATGAAAAAACATTTGACTTTGAATTTAAATGCGTATTTCAGAAAGGTTTCTACATTTAACTGATCTTTTTAACAATGGTTTACACTTTTTCTTTTCATCTTTAAAATTCTTAGATATTCGAACCACTATTTCCGGCTTTTTAAAACATTAGACATTGTTTATAGTATATGTATAGTATAAAGTTGTACAAAATTGTGTTAGTACTGTTGTTAATTCTACTAATTACAGCCCTTGTACGTGAAGTTCAAAGAACCTTAATAGTCACCTATGTAGCCATAAATACTCTATATCTGTACTATTAATAAAATCACTTCACAGTAAACCTTCATACGCGTTTCTCGTAATCAAAATTAATTATAAGATTGAGCTTCCATTTTGACCCTTGGAATAGGATAGTTATAATTGCTTCGGGATTCTCATTGAGTGGGAAGTAAGGGTCATTGTATTTAGAAATACCTATTTAAACTGTTTGTTTACATACCTTGTATTGATTTGGGACTGAAATAGGTTGCAACCAATTCTAAATTTGACATCTTGTAATTTGAAACGACAACTGTATCTTTTTTTAACAACAGTGAAAACAATAATGTAAAGTGGTTTGCGATTTATACTCATGATTAATAACTAAACGGGACTTATCGCGTAAGTTTTTATATGATAAAAACAAAGTCTGCCCGTGACCAAGGCTACTGCAACGTAGCCGAAACGTCGGGTTAAAAATCACTTTATTTTTAACCCGACCGACGGACCTGATAAATGCTGATAAATGTTTGATAAAAAAATGTATGTATCTCAGGTTTTTTTTTGCAAAAATATGTTGTTATTAAAATTCAAATGATTTTTTTACGTCCTAAACTACCACAACTAGGACACTAGACAAATTAAAATATTAAAATATCAGACTACTAAGTAAAAGCATACCTTCTTATAAGACGAACTCTAACTCCCTCTATAAAGAGTAAGAGACAGAGTCGTGTTTCAGACGAAGCTCTTGCTTAGCGGAAGTGTCCCGGAAGTCACGCGGGCGACGACAAATAGGACTTCCGGTGTCTATTATTCAATCTGTTCGCTCACCAGAGATTAGGATAAAGTTTTAACTTACTGGTCTAGTCTTGTGAGAGTTTGGGTTATAAATACAATGGCACTGTTGATTTTTATCCTTAAGTGTTTTTGTTATGTTTATGTATAATGTTAATATTTAAATACAATGGCACTTGTTGATTTTAATCCTTAAGCGTTTTTGTTATATTTATGTATAATGTTATATTGTTAGTTTTTGGTGTGAGTGAGTTAACGACCAGTCATTTGGAATCACTATTCAATACAAAATTATTAGTTCAATAGCTCTATAAGTTTTTCCTGTCTAAAAATAAATGTATACGCAATTAATTATTTAATTTAGTTATTCAATGAAACTTACTAGCTAATGGTTTCAGTTTCTTGATTTAAGGTTGTTACCGTATACATTCACGTCCTTTGTTTCCTTTCAGGGTAAACAGAATCTTGGTGATAAAATATCTTCTAGGCCCATGTTTAGCATGAATATTAGGGTTGTGATGTTGTAAGAGAACATTGATGACAGGTTGTTAGCCTATCACTCATTAGATTCTTTTTATCCCTAGTACCTAAGTCACCTCCTACCGGAAAGAGTGGCAGCTAGGTAGCATTTTTTTATGTCTCAGACTAGTAAAAGAAGTATACATAGTGATTTAAGGCTTATTATAACTTTGGATTTAAATAGTACTATTAAAAAGTGGTTGTCAATGTTATTGTTAAATAATAAGATAGGTAGATGGTTTTTTTTGCCTACATACGGAAGAAGGTTAACTTGAGGCACACTAAAATATAACTATCATATTTTGGACACAAACAACAACACGAGTAACAACAAAATAGTACCAGTAATTACTCTATACAATTAGCAACAATACGTTCCATCAATTGAAATTACAAAGCCGCTACGAATTGAATTCCGTAGTAGTTTCGTAGTAAGCCCATTGTGGCTTGTAAGAAGCTTTCGCGCAAATTATACAAAGTTCGGTTCTTGCAAAATCGTAGCAAGACTCAATGTCAAATACACAGGCTGTGTTGTAGACATTAAGGCTTTCGCGCAACAATGGCATGCTGAGCATTCTCCAAATATACCTGTGACTCGAGGCAATTGTTTTGATTAAATGCTTGTTTTGTCTCTAGAATTGAGATTGTGTTCAAATTCTGAAGGCATACGATTTAACATGCGTAGAACTGAGTTCTGTTATCGCAGACACAATTCTCTTCCGTTATTTTATCCCTTTAAGGGTGTATGGAGAATTGAATACTATCACATAAAGTGATATTAAGTATTAGGTTTAATATAGAGGTAAGATATTAATATATTTAATTAATCAATCAACGAGTTCTATGTTCCTTATTTCAGGAAAAATATGTGATTTCATATTGTATGATCGAAATTCTTTACTTTTTAACATAAAGACCAAAAATACTTGGAGGGTATTTTCCATTTAACCTCCATATAATGATACATGATACTACTACTCCAATTGATCTAGCCCCTCGGTAAAAAAAACATTTAAAAATTGAATTAGGAGTAGTAGTCAACATTTATTTGATAAATAAATATTTTGTATGTAGCTTATATAATCAACTTCCATACAGAAAAGCAGAAAAAAAACGTAGTTCTTAACTCTGCCTCCAACGAAACTTGAACCCAGGACCTTACGATTAACCTTACGATTAGCGTTCAGATTGTTAACCGTCCGTGCTACGAAACTCGTCATTTATTTATTATATAGACTTGTGTATGAACTAGTTTAGCCTAGACACGAAATATCATTTGAATAGAGGTTAACCTCACAACGTTGTTCACGTAAACAAATCATTTCGAAACCGTTAATTAAAGTTAATTTGTGAAACAACAGCGCGGGGAATAGGCCCGTCAAAGTCAGGAAACAATAAAATTGGTTTTGATTAATTTCACAATGTGAAACCGATTTGGTTGAAGTGTTGAATTGTGGTTGCAATGGCGCGTGCTCTTTTGTAGTGTTTTTTAACCTTTTATTGAGGTTTTATTTAATTAACTACATTGTAAAACATCGTGAGGAAACCTACTTGTTCCCCGAACAGGTAATAGTTAGTACTTGTAAATGGCTACATGGCTTACCACCTGTCACATTGAGTACAGACTATTTGGTTAACACGGGGGTTCAAGGTGGCCATAGAATTGCTACCTTCGCAATTGCGGAGATGGACACCTGAATCTCTGACTACCCCGCAAAAGATAATGGTCGTGAACGCGTATTTAGAGTACCCGCCACATAAGGTGGCAGTAGCCAAACTTGGAACTAAATTTGACGTTTCCGCCATTGCGTGTTATTTTGTATGAAAGGTAAATTTAGTATTACCAGCGTTGTGTTTTTTGCCCACTCTTTGTAATTTTTATGTTTGTTAAGGGTGATTATAATAAATTGATTTCTGGAGTTTCTTGTTAGTTCTTCTCCAAGGGTCTCCGCTGAACTTCTTCTTCTCAATCGTTACGCTCTTATCAGAGCGGTCGTGGTCTTCATGACGTGGCATCTTGAGCAGCCGAAATGGTTGGTGAACTAACCTCGGTAAAAATATGTAAAGACAATGCTCAGTGCCATGTTTGAAATAGTTTTTTTACATACATACATACACATCACGCCTGATTCCCTGTAGAGAGGTAGGCAGAGATCACGGATCCCCATTTGTCCCGATCCTGACAGACCACTTTCGCTTCATTGACATTCATACATTCTCTGATACACTCTCGGCGGTTATAGGTACTCCTAACGTCACCTTTTTTCAATATAGCGTCTATCTGACTGTTACATATATGTCTTATTAGGCCGGCCCCCACGTAACCGCCCTTCCACTTCACTCATATATATTCCTTTTGTCAATATATAGTTTTTTTAATTTGTACTTAGATCATAAAATAACTTTCAAAGAGAGCTTATGATAGGGCCTATTTTGAATAAAAATATTTTGACTTTTGACTTTGGTATATTAATTTGTTTTATTTGAGTTTATAGCTCTGCAACCAAAGATCGTTACAAATGAAACCTCAATATAATGTATCGAGCCGTATGGCACAGTGAGTGCTAGTTTTGGCGTGTTTACTGGCAACACTGGATTACGCGACTGTGGCGACGCCTCCAACTGCCACCTTATGTGGCGGGTACTCTATGTATTTAATTTATAACTGTATTTAAAAGAAGCGTTGAAGATGAGATTTATTGTGTATGAGGCGAAAGTGTTTCCTTTAAAGAAACAAAAGTGATGTGTTTGTATGTATTTGGTGTTGTTTAAGATATAGAGTTGTGAATGCCACTCAATATATGTCGCAGAAATACAGCTCATGAATGTAGGTCATGCCTCTGAAAATGTTTTGTGGCGTAGTCTTCGAAAGGCTGTAGTCTAGAAGTGGTATGCTAAACACATCGATTGATCTAATTGCTATTTGCAAAAATGAATCTTATTAAACCAACATTATAAGATAGATTAGAAGAACATTATTCAGCATATTCGTAATTATACGTACTTTTTAGAAAATTATTAAGTTAGATAAAGGCAGATGCTGGAAAAAAATTGTTTATTGTTACTAAAAACACATTTGTCTTACATAAATCTTTGACTTATACGCAAGAAACTATGTTCGAAAAGATATATTAGGTATTCCTTCTAAGCTTTATAATGAACTTTGGCATTTAGACCGTTTATTAAAAGAGTTAACCCGCATCGAAAGGCTTCATCGAAAGTTCAGAAAGACCTTATACAATAACTCACCCTGAAGTCAAGTGCTGTTCGAAATTCAAGATCTCTTCAGGGTTGAGAGCTTTCTCGTATCAGCTGTAGGTATAAGGTCAGGCTTATGTTTCTGAGCTCGTGTTTCAGGTTGTATGCAGGTTGTGTCTGCAGCAAATAGAACAAGGAAGGTTTATTGTGTGTATTTGAGTGGTGTATCTTACACTAGTTAGAGACTGTATACAGAGAATATACTAATTACATTTCATTGTAAACTATATTCTTATAGCATATTTAAAATGAATAATTTTACTGTTTGTTTATATTCTTTCAAGAACTACACACATTAATTTTAATTTATTATTAAGTACATTATTTGACGACTTCCGTGGCGCGATCGGTTAGCCGCCTGTGCGCTAATCCTGAGGTACCGGGTTCGATTCCCAATGGAGACACAGTTAAGAATTACGCTTTTCTAATGCTTTCCAGTCTGATCGTTGATTATATATCCTATATATGTATTTATCTATGCATAATAAGTGTATATTTCTTAAATATACGTTGACTACTGCCTTTAACACAAGTCTTAAATGTACTTACCAAGGGGCTAGTTCATTCGATGTAATAATGTCCAAATATTATTATTATTATAATCAAGGTGAATTTAGGTATAAATAGCAAATTCTATGACGATAAAGTTACGTAAAACTATACATATAAGTCATACCTGTACATATAGTTAGTGTGTTGCGATCAAAGAGGTAATTTACATCGCGCGGCGGTATATGGTGAGGCTCGCGTGCACGAACGCTAAGTGCGGGACCTACTTGATCATAATTCGCGTTGTGTAGACTCTGTTTCAGGTTTAGATACGACATTTTTAGGGTATATGGTATAAGTCTTTAGTTTATTAATAGTGGTAAGAATGTAAGTGTTAAGAAGGTAAAGGATTAATCAAAGTGAGTGTGTTTATAGGTCATTGCTATTTATGTTTATTAAGAGTTACTTCCTGGATATATATTTTGTTTCAACTGGCCAAAGATCATTAAAATGTAAAACTTAGCTTAAAAAAACTTTACTACTTTTCTTTACTTTACTCTTTTTTATGGCATGTCATATGCGGGAAATAAGAAACTAGGAGTTAGTAAAATTTACTAAGCAATGGACTAGCAATCTATTTTTAAGATTCCACATCAATTCCTGACATCTCTTTATATTTAAAGTGACCAAAGAGATTCTTTCCCTCGAATGAGTTTTAAGAACGTGAGTGTATGTAGAATTTGACACATCTGTACAACTTTGAAATGCCAACATGACTTACCACCTGTCACATTAAGCACTGACTGTCTAGTCAACTCGTGGGTTCAAGGTGGCCATAGAATTACTGCCTTCGAAATTGCAGAGATGGAAACCTGAACCTCTGACTAATACGCAAGGGTTAATGGTAGTGAACGCGTTTGTCTTGTCTGTTCAATACCTACACTGTGCATTTCAAGAATGATCGTATCGCGTTTTCCCTACCCCATTATGTAACAATTAATTCTTTGCGTTAACTGTAATTGCTTTACACACATACAGCCCTGTGTTAAACAAACTAACCAATCGTTAAATCACCTAATTTACGAGCTTACAGTTTCACTTACTTGTATTGTTACATATATTTCATAAACATATTAAGCTTACTACCTGAATGAAATATTCGTGAGTTCAGGAAAAGAAATCCTGTTAACCCTGTTTATTTTTATTATTTTCTGTTTTTGTATGCTTTAATGTTTGAAACAATCTAAAGTGTCTGTGAATCTGGTTTAATTAATCTTAGAAATTTGTATTACATATGTAGTAATATAACAATTATTTACTGTCTTTAATATATCCACTGCATTAGTTGAACGAATATTTTATATAGACTTTAATAGATAATACAATAATAAGTCAATCAAACACAACTATTAAAAATGTAACTTTAAAAATAACACATGCACTAATCTTTGCCATTCACAAATTCAATTAAAATAATAAAACTCGAAGCCACTTTAACATTGGGAACAATACATTGTGTCAGAAATTTACATTTCGCTCGGATAGAGGTCGCCAGGGGTTTGCATGTCGGCGTATTGTTCGACTAATTAGCACCGTTCAAAATTCACCTTGAACGTAAATACTGTAATAACGAGCTTGTGAAATTAAATGCAAATACATGTATGCAAGGTACTACGAATTTCGTGGGATTGCGTCCATGATTGAAATTGCAGGTAAAAGGTGCTTTTTAATTAATATAGTGTGTTTAATACTTAATAAATAATTATAAATACATGCATTGATAATGATAGTAGATTGACAAAAGGAATATATGATAAAGGAAGGGCGGTTACGTAGTGGCCAGCCCAATAAGACATATGACAGTCAGATAGACGACAAATTGAAAAATGGTGATGTTAGAAGTACCAATAATCGCCGAGTGTGTATAAGAAGGTGCATGAGTGTCAATAAAGAGGACTTGAAAACATCTCCATATCAAGTTTTAGCGTGAATTTTGGAGCTGTGATGTCATATGGAACAGGTTGTTAGCCCATCACCTACTATATTCCATACACCCTTAATCCCTATTTTACTCGTATGACATGCAAGGAAAAACAGCTTTTAGTAAGCATTCTTTTTAGTTTAGATATAAAATAATCCATTCCATTTCATTGCAACGCAATTCCACATTTATTCATACAACCAACGCACTATATAAAAAGACACTGCAAACATAATTGTACTAATAGTATTAGTAGTTCACGACCATTAACCGTTGTGGGGTTCAGAAGTTCAGGTGTCCATCTCCGCAATTGCGAAGGTAGTAATTCTATAGCCACCTCGAACCCACGTGTTGACCAGATAGTACTCAATGTAACGGTGGCAAGCCGTGTCGCCATTTACCTGTTCGGGGAACAAGTTCATTAATGTTTTTTGCAAAATACTGGTCAATATCAGATCACTAGTAATGTGAAGTTGGTAGTGGATTAGGAAAAGTGACAAATTTCGCCATTTTGAAAACGATATCAATAATGAAATTTGTCATTTTTATTACCATCTACTCCACTACCAACTTCACTATTACTGATCTGATATCGAACTGCGTTTGCATTGAAACGCATAAGTAGACTTTGCCCCCTGTTTGAGGAACAAGTAGGTTTCCCTTGACTTGTTTGTGTCATAATTTAATACCGCCTTTGTGTACCCGCCCTGACGCGAATGACGTCATCTAATTCCCTTTTAGTTCATATTTCCCCGGTGACCTTACCTTAATTACTTCAGCTTCGTTCGACGTTGGCGGGGCAATGAATTTGAGATTACAAACAACTTGCTACCTAATTGTGGTTTATGATGCGTTGCATAGACATATTTAGGTCCAAGTCCATTAATGCTTTTTGTCAAATTGTAGTTCAATATACATACATACATACAAGTCCTCTTATGACTTTTTGGGTGGACAGAACCTGGGAGACGATATTCTGCAAGGTCGCTTTTAGTATATGTAGTTTAGTATCACTTAAGAAATGGTGTGAAGTTAGTTACGGTGTTGTTATTGAAAAAGTTAAAGTTTCAAGTTTTATGAGGTAAAACTTAGCACTTTTGGTGTCTTGAATGGAAAAATTTGAAACTTTTGCTAATCTACTAATAACTAAGCAATATGACTTAAGTGATGAAGTACGTTGTGCTAAAATGCTTTAGTAGACTTAGGCCCCAGGGTTTGTGATAATTAAAATGGCAAATGTTTGTTATAATAGTTAATAACAGATATTCACTTTTTCAGTTACTATATATATATATATTGGAATATAGGAGATAGAAAATTTACGAATACCTGACTAAATTATTAGTTAACAGTCGTGAAAAGTATGCAGGTATAAATTATATTTTAATAATATCTTGTTAACAAGGTATACAAAAGCACCATTTCTTGAAACACGGTTGTAAATTTGAAAAGCACATATGTTTTTATGTTACATTCATCTAGAAAAGAACAGACATAACTATACCATAGTTCTAATAGTTATGTTTTTATTGTCCATGTAGAGTTTTATTACTGGTCAACCTACAAAAAGGTTATATATTAAGCCGCATTCGAAGCCTCTAAGACTGAACATCTGTTAATGTTTAATACAATGGACCAAGCTGTCACGTAGTGTCGTAAAAATGATATGATCAACCGGGTACCAACCGTAAAAGTAACAAAAAGTATATTCCAAGAAAATGAACTTGTGTCCGCTTTATTAAAAGTTTCGGGTTATTTACTTGAGCCCCTGTGTGTTGTAAAACGTTATTAAAATCTCTGTTTTTCTAAGAAATAACTGGAGTTATAAAGACGTGTTTGTATGTCAGTAAAGCTACATATATGTATGTATATTCAAACAATAGCTCACATGTATTTGCATCCGCAAAGGAATATCTTTTAAAAGACAAACGCGTTCACGACCATTAACCCATACGGGGTAGTCAGAGGTTCAGGTATCCATCTCCGAAATCGCGGAGGTAGTAATTCTATGGCTACCTCGATCCCGCGTGTTGACCAGATAGTTAGTACTCAAAGTGACAGGTGGCTAATGGTAGAAAACCAAAACATATGTATATAAATATCGACTTACATAATCCGCAGTCATTGTATTCTACTATCGTCTTTTTTAGTTTGTTACAAATTTTTATTCAAGAAAAAGAAAATATATCTATGTTCAAATACTATCTTAACAAAAACTATATTACGTACTAAAGTAGATTTAAAAAAAATACTACTATTTTTAAATGAACTAACCCTTAACTAACACATATAACATCTTATTTTCACAAAAACTTTATGGCTAATGAAGTGCTGCTCTCTATAATTCATCATAAATATTTTATCTCTATCTTGACCCTTTCAACCGACCCTAGAGTCCACATCTTAGACATATTCTTTCATCTTTGTGATGCGGAATTCCGATAACTTTACGATATTGGAAGCGTCGGTTTATAGGAACTAGCATGACACGTTTGGACGCTCGTAAAAATATGTATCGGCATTGTAAGGCGGCTACTCGTATGAGAATATGAGGTCATTCAACCTTAGATAGAATGAACCACGGTTATAAACCTGAAAGAGGAGGCAGTACGGAAGGTTTAATAAAGGAAATTTTGCTGTAAGATGAATAGAATTTGTGGGATTCAGTATTATTATGCAATTGGTAATTATGAATAAACCATATTAACAACTGGTTTGTTTTCCTTTATGGTGACAAATGTTATTGCGCAATTGTTGAACTGTTGTTAGTCTATTGCTTAACAAGTACATACAATTATTCACAATTATTTTAACTAGTCCATTTTAGGACATTGCTAAATAACAGTTTTGCATAAAAAAACATGTAATTTACTCGCACATTCAATGAATTTCATTAAGTCATACCTTTAAATACTTAAGTATCTTCTAAATAATAGAACCTCAACCCAAGTCATATGATTAACAAAACCCAACATCTAACAACAAATTATATATTTTTAGCTTACATTACCATCTCTTACCTTAATGACCATTTTCCTTAAACATCCTCCATGAAAAATCAAAGCCTACTAACATCCGTGTCACCAAATCCTTTTAGCAGTCTTCAGTCTGATGGTAAACAAACAGAATTAGGGCTCTTCAAAAGGGAGCTTCAATCAACGTCCCATCACATGCATTATTCAGGGATAGCTACTTTCAGAATCAGTTGATTGAAATGCTACTAACTGTTAACTGGGAGGCAGTGAAATAAGGCTTTAGATTGACTAACAGTATAAAGTAACAAGTCATAATACATAGATATACATTGAGCCTGATTCGCTGTAGAGGAGTAGGTATTTGGACAGCATCAGGGTTATTAAGTTATAATCTAAGGTTGATGTGTGGTAAAACAATTGTCAAGATTGTTTAAGGTAAAAGATAGTCTCTGTGTTTCCTATTTTGAAAGTAGAAGTGTGAATATATGTATGTTATCTATAACTTGAAGTTCTTATATATTCTCAAAATTTATTTACATATATATTTACGCTTTTTCTGAGTAAACAGGATCTCTCAAATTTTTTTTTTATATATTTCTTTGATTGCTTCTAGGAAAATTATCGCAGTATTTATGGTGACAGGTTGCTAGCCTATCGCCCAAGGCAAGGGTCAAAGAGGCGAGTTTTCACATTATGTCATAGGAGAGAATCTAAATACTAGAGTTTAATATAATCGTATTAGAGAATTTTTTTTTACCTACACGTTAGTAATCCTTAATTACTATTCCTACACAAGAGTAAACAGACATCACGAATCCCCATTTGTGTGGTGATAATAATACCAAACAAAGCATAAAATAACAAAGATGAATTATACTTCTTTCTACATTAATACTTTGCACATATCAATAAACCGTAGGTAAGAATACTTAAGGCCCATGTCAACAAACTAAACGAAGCAAGAAGCCTCTTGAGTGGGACACCGGTGCAAAAACATTTGATCGGAGCCTTATCTAAACATTACACCGAAGGCTCTAGCCGTTCAAAAGGCTTTCCTCTTCTATGCTAATAGTGTATAGGATGAATGGGCACCGTTAACCAAGCCTTTATATTAACACACGACCATTATCTGAGAAGAATAGACAGAGTTTTTATGTCATTTAGATCATAGATAAAAATTATAATATTTATTGAATGAGTGGTTAGGTGAGTTAGTTAAAATATTTGTTTGACGTCAGTGATAGTTGGTTAGGTTATCCGTCGTATGTACTAAGCTTCGTAACTCTATTGAAATACTCGTCTAGTTAGGTTGTAATTTAATCGTACACTAGAATATCATTTAAAAGAACAACCTATAAGCTAATAATTAATTACTGATTACCTAATACGTTATTTACTTATTTAAAACAAAAAAAAAACAAACGCATTCACGACCATTAACCCTTGCGGGGTAGTCAGAGGTTCAGGTTTTCATCTCCGAAATTGCGAAGGTAGTAATTCTATGGACACCTCTAACTCACGTGTTGACTAGATAGTTAGTACTCAATGTGACTGATGGTCAGCCATGTCGCCATTTACAAGCACTAACTATTACCTGTTACGTTATTTACCTACTTCGGAGTATTAACTAGACACGACAGTCAGCTAAACGCCATATTGAAAAAGGGTGATGTTAAAAGTACCTATAACCGCCAAATGTGTATGAGGAGGTGTATGAGTGTCAATGAAGTAGTTTATCAGGACCGAGATACGAGGACATCCGTGATATCTGCCTACCTCTCTATTGAGAATCAGGCGTGATGTGTATGTACTAAATACCCAGATCCGAAAATGCTGCTAAATATATCTCACACCAAACTATACAGAATCATATATATATACTTGAATCACTGTTGACTGACTGAGAATGTCGGACGTATCAACAGCCTATCCTGTGCTAGTTTGGAACGTAATAAAAGTGTTAACTAGCTGCCGTTCTTCCCGGCATGTCGTAGGACACGACTAAGAGACAAAGGCAGTCTATCGGGTGATGGGCTATCAACCTGTCACCAATGTTCCATAAGACATCACTACCTAATTCAAGCAAAAATGTGAGCTTAAAGATATTATATCTCCGAGGTTCTGTCCATCCCAAAAGGGATTAAAGGACGTGAATGTTTATGCATCACAGCCTAATGTTATGTAAAATAGTTGTTCGCAATTTGTGGACCTCTATAAGCCTCGCTCGGTCGCGACTGGCTTGAATGTGGTAATTAACAACTAATTAAAACGATTGTCCGTTGTGTTTAAATAATGATTATGACCTGTGCTACGAGTATTTTCGGGTGGGCGTTCGTAGTATGGGGATTTGAATTGGAATGTTGAAAGTTTTAGCGTTGTGTGGGCACATGTTCACTGAATTGTAAGTAGTGACTAAGGTGTTTCATTGGTTAATGGGCATTGAAGACTAAGTTGTGTGTATGGAGTGCTTCAAAATGTTTTAAAGTCCTGTCTATAGACCATAGGAATATAAGCTTATGTGATTTAATTGTGACAATAAACTATGGAAATTCATTCAAATTATAATTTAATATATATTTTTACCCTTTTTTAATAAATATATGCAAAATGTTTGACAAATTCCATCTCTTATAGTAGTAGTTCTCTTATAGTGTATAGTAGTTCTAATCAGCACATAAATTTACATACATATATTATTATTATATTTTTTTATAGCATACCAAACAACCAAATCCCTAAAAAATATAAACACACATGGCAATCTATACTCAAGTATACCCTCACAAGAAATATAATAACTAAGTTTCCACTCATACATGTTTTTCTTAACTTAACTCACCTTAAGCAACTGTGAATTCATATTCCGTTTACCGAGAAATTATGCGTTAACACAGCATATCATGTATACGGTAATTGCATTCCAAACTTGCAAGATAAACTGGTGAGCAACTGAGATAACATCGAAGGCTCTAGTTAGGCTTCATCAAAACGGAAGTTGAGGCTGAAGATCACAGGCATACTTCCGGCGGAAGCCACGCAAATATTTGCTGAAAGAACCAAGTTTGGATGCCCTGTTTGTGAAAGTGAGCTACGGTTTGTTCCTAGTATTACATGAACTAACATTCCTTTCGCCGCACTAAATACAGCGAAATTGTGAATATTCTTGTTGTAGATTTGGTAGTTTAGATACATATCATTTTGTATAACGCTTTAATCTAATGGGACAACGAAAATTAGTTAATTATACATGTATCTTCACGTTAATTAATCCCTTTTGGGTTGGATAAAACCTCGCAAATAAAATATGTCCTAGGTCACTTATCAGCATGAATATTAGGGTTGCGATGTAATAATAAAACGTTGGTGACAGGTTGTTATCTCATCGCTATTCTATTAACCCCTAGTCCCTTGGTCACCTCCTACGACATTGGAGGAATGGAAGCTAGATAGCATTCTTTTTACGTCCCATACAAGCACAGGACAAAAATTTGTAAATCAATACATACAGATAAGAAACAGCTACAGTTGTTTATTCTACTACAATTCTGTATTAAAATTATTGTTCAAATATCTGTTCCTACTGACAGAGTTATTATAAAGAAGTAGTCCTTATATTATAATGTTCCTTTTTTTAAATGTACAGTTATTAATAATCTTTAGAAATAATACAACATTTTTAGCTTAATTTACATAGTATAAATCCCATCATCATACATTTTAAGTAATTTTTAACCCGACAAGAAACATAACAGCAATCTAAAACCTCCCAAGTTTAATTTCAAACAACCTCACACCTCTTACTCACTTATAACCAGTAAATATTCTTCGAGCAAACGTAAAATAGAGGCAAATGTTGCTCTTTCGAATTAGACGAACCAACACCGCGTTCAAGACAAACTTTAGCGTGTACCTACTTCACACATGACCTAATTGAGTTTTGAAATAACCTCGCTAGGTCACCGTACTGTAATATACATTCATTCACGTTAAACCTTTCTGGGGTGGCAGAATCTTGGTAACATGATAATATATCCTACTGTATTCGCATTCTGATGGATTATATAAATAAATTTGTACTGAATAGTTTCTGCAGAGTTCCTTGGCATTTCTTCTCTGCGGGATTTTCTTATACGAGACGTTAATAGTTTAATTAGATTTATTTTATTTATAACGACAATTTTTCATGTGAATATATATTTTTTTAATTTCAATAAGTGATTTTATGATCTTCATGTTGAGTAAAAGCATTTCATTTACTTTACTTTACTTTAAAAAATGATTATTCGGGTTGTAATGTCATATGAAACATAGGTGACTGGTATAGGCATAATAGATTCCATTAACTTCTAGTCACTAAGTCATCTTGTACAATATTTCGGAAAGAATAGCAGCTAGTAAGCATTCTATTTATGTATAGCACGGAAAAATATACAAAGAACAGCTAATATGCGTTGTAGATTAGGCAGATGTTAACATGCCTGTATTCGGTTATAAAAAAGTGAAATATGTATTATTTGTTTTATATTATAAATCATTTAACGTCTATCTTGCTGAATGCGCGGGCATGTACTAATGACTCAATCTAAAATATGTTTTTCATTTACGTACTAATATAATAAATAAATTTACAGTCACTAACGTTGAGGGAAAACATCGTTAGGAATATTGCCCATTCCTCGGGATAGGTAATAGCCAGATCCTATATACACCAATACAGTTCACTACCTATCATGTTGGGTGCTGTCTATCTAGTGCAACGCGGGCTTAGAGTGACGCACAGCTAACATGCCTTCAAAATTTCGGAGATGGGCACTCAAGCTTCTGACCACCTCACCACAATAAAATCGAAAGTGTGTAGACACGTGTCGTGGAGTGTATATTTATGTATTCTCATTCTGGTCTCGCATATAAATATTTCTATGAATAAATATCATAAAGTAAAATGCAATTAACAGCACTTTGGTATTTCGCATGCTACGTTCAATATAGCATAATTTTAATTTCAGACGAATGTTTACGTATGTTTTTCCTAGAAACACAATTTTAAATGTGTGCTTTGAGTTTACTATAAGTTATTAGTACATTCGCAATTAATAATGTAGGATACTAATAATTTATGCTGCACATACCAAAGGAAAATAAATCTTTGGGATAGACAGTGTTTTGATCAACTACTAGATACTAGTATCTACGAAGGTTTATGACCTATAGATTAGGTTACACATCCAGATTTCACTTTGTTGATTACGATGATCTAACGAAAACAAGTGTGTCAATAGTTGTTTTCTTCTTATTTCTCTTGATGTTATAAAAAAATATTAAAACTAATGAGACATCATTAAGTGTATCACCCAAATACTACCTTTTACATGTAAAACCCTCTATAAAATCACATTACGAAATAGCTATCATGTGGTCACTTTTTATCATGATTGGGTTGTGATATCACATGGTAATAACATTAGTGTCAGCTTGCTAGACCATTTTTTTAATATACTCATTTATGCTTAGTCTCTTAGTCGCCTCCAAAGACTTACCGGTAAGAACGGCAGCTAGTTAGCATTCTTATTACGTCCCAGACTAGCACAGGTTCTGTTCAACTAGGAACATATGCACGTCAAATGAGCAGGCAACTGAATTAGATCGTTGGAAGTAATCGGTGTATATTTATAGAGTTAATAACCAGCTTTCACCTGTTTAGTAAGTTTCGATCTGCAAGTTGCAGTATTAATAAAGGGTGGTTAATGAATGATGATAATAATAATATTTGGGACACTATTACACCAATTGAACTAGCCCCTTGGTAAGTTCATTTAAGACTTGTGTTAAGGGTACTAGTCAACGTATATTAAAGAAATGTATACTTATTACACATGCGTAAATAAATTTATAGCATATATATATATATATATATCAACAACCAGACTGGAAAGCAGACGAAAAGCGTAGTTCTTAACTCTGCCTCCACCGAGAATCAAACCAGGAACCTCACATTTAGCGTTCAGGTGCTTAACCAATCGCGCCACAGATGTCGTCAAAATGAAGTTTAAAATTTTGGACTTACGTTAACGTCTTTTTATTTGAAATACCGATGACTTAATTCACGTCATATATTCTCTTCTATTTCACGCCTAACCCTTCTCTCATACACCATCACCATTTTCACCTGAAAAAAAGCAGCTAGTTACCATTCATTTCATCCCAGACTAGCACAGGCCCACCTATTCTCAGCACATTGCGAACAACGCGGAAGTTGGCATAATATTCAATAGCAATAAGTACGCTAAGCATTTCACATTGTAACGCAAATGGCTCCCCGAATGTATTTTCTCAGCGGCTGGGGTCCCGAGACGCGGATACACCAGTCATTATGCCGCAGATGGAATCAATTCTACGCGCGCCGTAAATAACGGGTTAATACGTGTTAGGGCGGCTTTATATTGGGTTGGAGTGTTTTGCGTCTTTTTTCTGTAGAGTATTTGAAATATTATTGTTTATTGTACTAGAAAACGGTTCTTATTGCGTATGCTTTATAAACAAATATTGATAGACGCTATATTGAAAAAAGGTGACGTTAGGTGTACCTATAACCGCCGAGAATGTATGAATGTCAATGAAGTGACAATGGTCTGTCAGGATCGGGACAAGTGGGGATCCGTTATCTCTGCCTACCCCTCTACAGGTAATCAGGCGTGATGTGTATGTATGTATTTATAAACAAAATAGTACCGTCAGCAGTCTATGGCTTGTCAACATAGTCAGTGAAAGTTGCAAATAATATAATTTTTCGGCACAATGTTTATTCCGTTGCGATGCCAAACTGTCTCAATATATTCGCTTTAGGTTACTATTTCAATCCTCATAGGATAGTATTTAGAACAAACCGAAGAACGAAAAAGAGAAAATATTGTCATCGACTTCGTATTTCTTCGGTTGTATCGGCTAGCGGCGTTGACGTAACCATGGCGACGGAATATCAAGAAGTCTAAACCCCATGGCTTTAGTGTTCGTTGTTTTGCCGACATATTTCTAATGGTCGAATGTCATGTTAATGAATTTAAGAAATGCTTACTAATGCAAGATATATGTACATTGCAACAAGGCTAAAACGTCAGAATACTTAATTTCCTATTTCTACGGATAGTTAGTGGTTGGTACAATACAAGTACATGTTGAGATGTACCTGTTCTGTTATATTTATACTTGTATATCTATAGTGTACCTATGATTTTTACTGTTTGGGAAAACCGCAAAACACAACGATTGTGATGTTTAAGTGATTATACCTTGGAGCCGTTTAGATCAGTGATAAAGACCTTTTAAAATAGTATATTACAGGTTCAATACCCACCCGATTATATTTATAAATGGAAGTTTGGAATTTACTAACACAACGTTAAAGCATTTTTCTTACTAGTGCCACTTCTACAATGCGAGAAATCATCTTGAAGTAATTCTTATTTCTAGAAATATATGTATAATAGTATTTATTTATAGCGACAATGTTTTCCACTTTTCACTATTATGTCCAATCTAGTTGACCATTAGATTAAAGATTGTGCCAGAGTCACTAACCCTGCAATTGCGGATTAAGATACTCAAATTTTAAACAATATCACTGGTTAAAACACATGTATCTAAAATTTTACTTTAATAAAATCAGATGGCCATAGAATTACTTTCTCAGCCCTTGCGAAGATAAACAACCAAACCTCTAACTACCATGCAATGGTGATTGGCCATGTAAGCCTTTATTTTTAACTAAATCACTCCAGTATAACTACACCTTTACCCAGGCTGTGCATATTGTGATAGGTACCAGGTTCACTAGAACCACTTTTACGATGAACTGGGGACCAATAATTCCGGAGCAGCCTCCGCTAAAGCCACTGAAATAATTATGAATGTTTTGATTACAGCGCAGAATATTCCACTGAATATGACAATGGATTTCGTGAGCAGCCATGACAAGGTGGTATGGCTCAGGCGTTTGGGGTTTGACTCTGTATCAGTGGGTACAGGGTTCTAATCTCGGAGCGAGTACTGATGGAACTCTATGGCTGGGGATCCGTGATCACTGCCTACACCGCGATATGGTATCAGGCGTAATGTGTATGTATGTACTGAATTAGTAAAGACTAAGATAATGCAGTGGAATATAAAAATTCAAACCTTCAGACATAGAGAATTTCATATAATGTTTCAAGAATGTTTTTATTTATTTATAATATTTTTAAACATTATGATACTTGTACAATGCTTATACTCGTACTTTCACAATAGGAGAATGTTCAAAAATAAATCACAGGAAACTTGGTATAATTTCGCATTAAGCAAGGCTTTATAAATACATGCACAATGAAGTAATTTAATCCCATTCGGGGTAACTATGATTCAATAGTAACAAATATTCTGAACGCATGTCAGAACAGACAGAAAACTGATGGAACAAAATTGTGTTTCTAGGAACTAGGAAACAGTGAATCGTTTGTTCCAACGTACTATTTTGAATAAAAAGCTGTTATGCGTTAACTGAGTAATGTGCGATTGTCTGTTGCAAATGTTGCAAAATGACGTCATAAGAGATAAAAATCAGTAACGTTACCAACAAAAATAATTAATAAAGTATAATATTTTCAAGATCTAACTGATCTTTACAACGATGGCTGACACTTTTTCTTTTCATCCTCGAATTGATAATTGAACCACAATTTCTTCGACTTATTGAAACGTGAGACATTGTTTTAGTTACAATATTAAAAATATAAACTAAACGTGCTTTGCAAATTAGTGAGATTAATAATAAATGAAGCCCGCTTATGCTTAATGCTATGTTTTTGTATAATGTAGAATTATTCTGCTCACACATACATATAAAATTTAAAATAGGTTACATATTTAATAATGGTAACCCTTTTTATATAATTAAAGAGTGTATTTAAAAGGTAACTAAGACCTAAGAATTCAAAAACTAAATTCGTCTCTTGGTAACACGTGGGTCTACGGTAGCCGTAGAATAACAATCTTAGAGATCTCAGAGACTGACACGCGAACCTCTGTCTACCTCCGAATGGTTGCCGCGTAAGCGTTTGTCTTTCACTTAATAACGCAACATTCCTTGATTAGCTAGTTCCATAGTAGACTGGAACGTAAAAAAGCTAACTAGGTGTAGTTTTTTCCAGCATATTATAGATAATGGACAAAGGTTAAATCAAATTTATAAAACGATGTGCTAGCGATCAGTCACCAATGTTCCTTATGGCACTACACCCCCAATATTTATGCTAAAATGTAACCTAGGAGTAGTAAGTAGTAGAGTCTAGGATATATTATTTCTCCACGGTTCTATCCACCCCAAAAGGGATTTATGTGAATGCTCTGTTCCCAGTCCTAGTACCTAATAATCATACGTCACATAGCTGTCACATATCACTGGCCCACGTAGTTAGATTATAGTTCTGGCAAATAGAGCTAGATGTCGCCATGCGAATGACGTGATGAGATTACCCCAGTCAGGTGGTGACCCCTGGGCCCTTTGCTAATTTAGCGGAATGCCCCTTGACCCACATAGAGCGGATGTATTGGACGATAAATATAGTGCCGAGTTGGATTGGAATACCTAGCTGGTCTTTGGTTGTAGGTGGGATGAGTTGAATGATGGGTTAAAATTGGTTTCTATTTGTCATTGTAATGTTATTTTGCTACTATTTGTAATGTTATTTTGCTACCATGAAGCCAAAGAGTATTTTCTTATTTTGCTATCATGAAGCTTTTGTCAAAATCATTAGATATTACACACATATATAAAAACGAACTAGCATTCCTAAAGAGAAGTTTTCACGTAGTTTTGCGGAAGCCACGCGATTGCAGTTAACTAAAATAAAAAGGAAAGGCGGAACAACTCACTTTGATACTTTGACATTTATTTTTATTTTATTAGTGGATGTTTCCAATTTTGTTTGCGTTATGACGTGATTAAAAGTAGCTTATATAACTTGTTATCTCTTTATTAACTCCATACCAAACATCACACGGATACGTCACTCCATTGTAGCGTATTAAAGGAACAAAAAGAACAAACAAAAAATAACTAAAACGAATATGAACTTACTTAATTAAAATAAAATAATATCAAGACATTTTGACCATACTGCCATAACCTAACTATACGCAAGTCAACCATAAAGAAACGTCAACAACACGCCATCTTCGGCGTCAGAAATAGGAATACCATACACTGATTCTGATTTTACCGAATTTTTCGGAAAACAGATACAAATTAATTTTCTTTAAAATAAAATTGCCAAGTTTTTCTCTACCTAATGAGTTAAGATATAGTGTACCTAATTACTTAAGCTATTTATTAGACCAACGTAAGTCTTAGTGTAGCTTTTGAAATGATCTAACACGTACATACGAAACTTATTTTCGATTAACACAATTTCAGCACACGTACGAATTTTTAAAACTCATTTTATAAAATGTTTAATGAGTTTGTTTTAAAAATTGCCTTTTCGCAATAAATTGTTCCTAAGTACTTTCTACTTAAAATACCCCAAATTGTAGGGTAAATATCCGATGGTAGTAACACTTTAGTGTTGTCATATAAAAAGTTTGCAAAATCATCCAGTATCTACTTTCGTTAGCCAGACTATAGATATAATACCGTTAATTCGCAATGTAACACATTTTTGTGTGTAATATTTTATTTTTTATTTGGCAATTCAGAGAGGTAATGTTGCCAGTTTGTTGGGGACCGAGCCTTTCTCTGACAGCGAGGAGCTAAAGGAGATAGAGTACCCGCCACATAAGGTGGCAGTTGGAGGCGTCGCCACAGTCGCGTAATCCAGTGTTGCCAGTAAACACGCCAAAACTAGCACTCACTGTGCCATACGGCTCGATACATTATATTGAGGTTTCATTTGTAACGATCTTTGGTTGCAGAGCTATAAACTCAAATAAAACAAATTAATATACCAAAGTCAAAAGTCAAAATATTTTTATTCAAAATAGGCCCTATCATAAGCTCTCTTTGAAAGTTATTTTATGATCTAAGTACAAATTAAAAAAACTATATATTGACAAAAGGAATATATATGAGTGAAGTGGAAGGGCGGTTACGTAGGGGCCGGCCTAATAAGACATATATGTAACAGTCAGATAGACGCTATATTGAAAAAAGGTGACGTTAGGAGTACCTATAACCGCCGAGAGTGTATTAGAGAATGTATGAATGTCAATGAAGCGAAAGTGGTCTGTCAGGATCGGGACAAATGGGGATCCGTGATCTCTGCCTACCCCTCTACAGGGAATCAGGCGTGATGTGTATGTATGTATGAAAAAAAACTATTTCAAACATGGCACTGAGCATTGTCTTTACATATTTTTACCGAAGTTAGTTCACCAACCATTTCGGCTGCTCAAGATGCCACGTCATGAAGACCACGACCACTCTGATAAGAGCGTAACGATTGAGAAGAAGAAGTTCAGCGGAGACCCTTGGAGAAGAACTAACAAGAAACTCCGGATATCAATTTATTATAATCACCCTTAACAAACATAAAAATTACAAAGAGTGGGCAAAAACCACAACGCTGGTAATACTAAATTTACCTTTCATACAAAATAACACGCAATGGCGGAAACGTCAAATTTAGTTCCAAGTTTGGCTACTGCCACCTTATGTGGCGGGTACTCTATTTTTCCTTTAGAGTTTTTTTTTTATTGTAAATAATAGTTTTATTATATCGTTATATTATATTTAGATGTTTTTTACCTCTCTGTTTCTGACCTCTGTGGCGCGATCGGTTAGCCACCTGAACGCTAATCGTGAAATCCTGGGTTAAATTCCCGGTGGAGGCAGAGTTTACTACGCTTTTCTTCTGCTTTCCAGTCTAGTTGTTGATTGTATGTGCTATTTATGAATTTATCTTTATATAATATGTATATATATCTTAAATATACGTTTACTAGTACTCTTAACACAAGTCTTAAATGAACTTACCAAGGGACTAGTTCAATTGGTATAATAAGGTCCTAAAATATTATATTACATTTCAAAGCTATTGGATGATGGACTAGCAACCTGTCGCCAATGTTCCAACTTAACACCATCGGAATTTCAATACTATACTGCAAGTGACCAATGAAATAATATACTCGTAATTGCTTCCGAGATTCTGTCCACACCAACTACTCAGATTTCAGGAACATTTTATTAAACAACGCCGAGTGTGTATGAGAAGATGTATGAGTGTCAATGAAGCGAAAGTGGTCTGTCAGGATCGGGACAAATGGGGATGCGTGATCTCTGCCTACCCCTTTACAGGGAATCAGGCGTGTTTTGTATGTATGTATAAAACAAAACATATCCGTTGAACTCTTCATATACTCGTTCTGGTGTATCTATACGACGAGTGTATATGTAGAGGTCTATATAAATATAGGCGTCCATTCCGGCGCAGTTCACAAAGCACTTTAATTAGCTTTGTGGATGTGTTTCGAGTGATTTGGTTGTTACTTTGATTGGTTTTGGGTCGATATATTACTCCATGCGTGAATGAAGGGGTGAAGATTGGTTTGTATAAGTACTTCAATAACAATAATTGCCTTCATTATATTGATGTGTTGAAGGAGTGAATTGAAAACTAGAGTAAAGGAAATTTAATTAGAACCATCATGCTACGAATTAGTTACAAATATTTCTGTCCATCAAACAGCTTATGTCAGTCCATTGCTAGACGTAGGCCTCCCCAAGAGTACACAAAACACGATTACTCGTGGCCCTCAGCCAAGTACTACCAGCGACCTTGTCAAGTCATGGGTCCACATGACTAAGAAAAAAGTTGGTCTGGTAGTATATGGAATATTGGTGACAGGTTGCTAGCCTATCGCCCAAACGATTCCATTGACCCCTAGTTCCTTAGCCGCCTCGTACGACATTTAAGGAAGAACGGCAGCTGTTTTGCATTTTTTGCGTCTCGGATAAGAATGGGATTCTAAAACATAAGTAAAATGATTGAACTAGAATAAAATCAATATTGTTAATTATTTTCAAGTTTCTTTGTTTATATAATTAAATCAATAGAAAACTAATCGAATCAATAATAAAAGACAAAGACAAACGCGTTCACGACCATTAATCCTTGTGGGGTAGTCAGAGGTTAAGGTTTCCATCTGATCGCGATCAGGTAATAGTCGATAGTAGATCGCGGAGTAATGCTTGTAAATGGTGGCATGGCTTACCACCACATTAAGTACTCGGCATCTGGTCAACACGTAAATTCGAGGTGGCCATAGAATAACCTCTGCGATCAATAATAACAAGAAATATATATCGATTGGGTAAAATGAGCTTTGCTTATAAAACTTAGGACTCAAAAAAGGACTCTACTGGGATGTTTCCAAGTTATTAAACTTTTCACCGCCCTTCACGAAACGCTTCCTCTGGTACGTTCAGAGGTTTCGATTAAAAGTTTGAAAAATTAGTCTCGATCGCTTTGTTGTACAACGTTACCCGACCATCTTCACAAAACCAGTCTTAGACTATTTGCGGTTCTAACATATTGGTTCAAGTCGCGGCTCTTGTTAACCTGGTTGTGAATGGGGATGCTTTTCGCAAGCTATACCGAGACTATAATTGGAGTGTTGCGGGGTTCTCTGTATACTTTATTCAATTGAATGAAGTTGAGAGATCTGTCTTTCGCTCCAAGGAATATGCTATGTTTTAACATTAACTCGCGCTTCGTCAGTTCGGAATTTGATTTTTTTATATTTTGTGAACCGTATGAACCGAAACTGTTTAATATTATTTACTTCTATGACATGGTGACGAGGTCTGCTGAAGGTCACTTAAATAGTCTGGTATATTATGATTCTAATGATAAATCTAATAGGAGTAAGAAACTTTATTGAATATTATTGATGATGTACATACATACATATCACTCCTGCCTACAGAGGGGTAGGCAGAGATCACGGATCCCCATTTGTCCCGATCCTGAAAGAACACTTTCACTTCATTGACACTCATACATTTTCTCATACACAGGGTTTTAGGTTCTCCTAACGTCACCCTTTTTCAATATATCTTCTATCTGACAGTCATATGTCTTATTGATGAAGTGAGATAAAGTACTGAATAGTTTTGCTTACGCCATCAAAAACGTAAAAATTTTATTAGTCTTGTGGTTGAATGTCTTCTTCCATTTCAAAATAAGTCAATAACTTTCTTATATAGTTAGAAATATTTCCATAAATGTGTGAACATACGAAATCTCGGCAAACCAGTTGCCTGGCTAGCTAAAAATACACCCTATTTACACTCCTAATATTCCTTTTCCTGCCACGAGGCGTCTAACTCCAATATCATCCCCATATCAGCTCGTTAAAGCGAACGCGAAAAAGTAAATCCGTTTTCGCCTGGAACACGCTCTCATTTCACTCAGTAAATATATTTAGAAATCAGGAAAAACGTATTCAGTACGGAATTTTCGTAATGGCGTCAAAATGAATACGCACGTCGTTTGAAGTAATAAACTCCACACTGTCGGTGTAGGTTGAGTAGACTCGATTCTGCTTTTGCGAGAAATAATTATAAATAATAATAATAATATTTGGACATTATTACACAAATTGAACTAGCCCATTGGTAAGTTCATTTAAGACTTGTGGTAAGGGTTTTAGTCAACGTATATTTAAGAAATGTACACATATTATATATAGATAAATACATATATATCATATATACTCAACGACCAGACGTGAAAGCCAAAGAAACGAAAGTATAGTTCTTAACTCTGCCTCCACCGGGAATCGAATCCAGGACCTCACGATTAGCGTTCAGGTGTTTAAGCGATCACGCCACGGAGGACGTCAATAATAATAAAATGTGGACCAGCTGTAGCCCAGTGGGTAAGACTTCTTATGAGAAAGATGATAGGTTCGAATCCCGACATGTACCTATGAAAGTAATTTAAATATTTGCAGTCGCCAACGGTGAGGGAAAACATCGTGAGGAAACCTGTCTATCCCTCAGGATAGGTAATAGCCAGTGCCTATATAAAGTTACGGTACTACCTATCACGTTTGGTGCTCTTTCTATCTTATTACATGCTTACGAAATTTTGGAGATGGGCACTCAAGCCTCTGACTTCCCCGCCACGATAAAAAAGGGTATTTGTATACACAAGTCGTGAAACGTATGTATGTTATCATGGTAACTCTAGTGTTCTTCTAAATTGCTAGGTTTAAAATGAACCGCATGTCCGAACTCTTTGCCAAGCAAGTCGTGAAGCGTACGAGTATGTTATAATGTGATAACGAATGTGTATGAGGAGGTTTATGGATGTCAATGAAGAATGAGTGATTCCTTTTGGATCGCTATATATAGTGAGACGTGATGTCTGCCTACCCCATTTTAGGAAAACGGGCTCGATGAATCCAACCTGTTATCTGTTTGTTAGTTATCTGTTATTAGGCATATCAAAGCATTAGCGGAATACCGTCGAATGTTTGTGTAATAGTCAATTGCTTGAATAGTCATATGTTTATTGTTGTTAAATATATGGCAAAGACTAGTATGTTCAACTTAAAACAGGTACGTTTAGAAATTGACCCTAACCTAGTGAATAATCATTTCTTTTTTAATTTGTTATAGTTTTAGGTTGGTTCTTGAATTTTTACGATTTCGTAAATTTTATTTCAGATTGTAATTAGATTCTAAATGAATTAAGTAACACTGTTAACGATGGGCTAACAACCTTAAAACAATGTCCTAAATATCATTACAACCCAATATTCATGCTAAAAAGTGGCATAGGAGATATTATCGTATCTCTGAGAGTTTCGTCTGACGTGAATGTATCTATAACGTTTATGTATACAGTTGTGAGTAGTACTAACACGAATATCTGTGTCTTTTCACATTACGAATTAGCAATACTTATTCTCTTTGTAAAAGAATCAAGCTGCATCATCCGAAGCAATTAAGTGCCTTTTATGGGTCGTCGTGTGCCCGCTTTTTATGACGACGGAGGATATTTTAAATAATATTTATTAGGGCCAGTCGGTTTTGTGGATTCCTCGCCATTTCTTTTGTGGCTTGATGGCGTTTTAATGTTGCATTTGCCGTATTTGATGCCGTTTCTTGTTTGTGCTGGTTTAACAAACGTTATATGACTGTGAGTGCGTATTATTTTATAAGAGTAACGAAGCGTACTTATCGTGATATGCCACAAGCTTATTTGGTTTGAGACCCCTTGAGCGCCACACACAGAGAAAACCTAAGTAAAACTTAAGTTGCAATTAGTTAAACATAATTATCACAGATGACGCCAGTAAGAAATAAAAGAATAATTACAAATATCAATATCCTGGAACGAGCAATTGAAATATTTAACTGAAACAAGATATATACAAATCGTCGTCTATGGTGCGTCAACAAAGTCCGCAGCTTAGTGAAAGTTGAAAATACAAATAATTATTTTAGACTGAATATTTAGTCAATTGTCATGCTAAACTGGCTAAATATGTTCGCTTTGTGATAAGAATTGGATCTTCAACTGGAACGAACCGAAGAACAAGCAAGAGAAAAATTGGAGTTTCGATTTCGTTTTTCTTCGGTTGTAGCGGCTGGCGACGTTGGCGTAACCATGGCAATGGAATAACAAGTGTCATCAGTGTTTGTACTTCAGCCGACATAACCTTAGTGGTGAATGGCTTAATAAATAATTATATATATATATATATATACAAATTTCCAACTCGGGCCATTAACTTGGACGAACCAGCCCAGGTAGGAAGCTTCCTCTTTTCCTGTTGGATACAGTGGATCCTATAGGTTCATACATCTTATATAGTTAGGGATATATTGTCAAGTAGTGTCATGTCACATCTATCGAAAGAATGAAAGTGATAGATTCTGGCGCGTCACGTCATGTAAATATGTTTGCCTTCACGTAAATGGTTCTTCGAGCCGGATATGAACCAGTGACCTAAGGATATCAGAATTCGCGATATCCGTAAAACCTCCTTTCTACGTATTATTTGGGTTTAAATATTTATTTTGACACCACTGTTACTGAATAATAAAAAAAATCATTACCCTTCCGGTGTAGTCAAAGGTTCAGGTTTCCATATCCGCAATCGCAAAGGTAGTTACTGAGTAATATTTCCTTTATTAAGTAATTATTAATTTAGATAAACTCTCACATATTTGTGCCTTGTATCTACAAATCACCTAGTTCTTTGTTTATCTAAACTCTAAGTTACTTAGCTTCTTTGCTATTCTATATATAGTAAATCTTCACTACATAGTACAAAACAAAGTCGCTTTCTTTGTCCCTATGCTCCTTTGTATGCTTAAATCCTTGAAACTTTGCAACGGATTTTGATGCGGTTTTTTTAATAGATAGAGTGATTCAAGAGAAAGGTTTGTATGTATAATAGCATCCATTAAATAGTGGAGTAGGCTATATATTTTATACCCATGTATAGTGTTACATAACTTTTTTTACATTTTAAATAATATTTGCAACGTCAGTCACATCATAACTATACGTCAGTCACCTCAACCAACAATCCGTAAATATATAACATTCATTACGGTATTTGATTAAAAGGTTCGTTGGAGTGGCTCAAGGGTTTCCAACCCATCGCACCTGCACAAAATAGGGCGTTAACGAGGTTTCTCATTAAACAGGATGAGTTCGATACCGGATATGAGAAGTTCAAACGCGCGCTTCATTATTTTTCAACGACCGAAGTTTCATTTGAGCGAGAATACTTTGACTCTATTCGATTGGGTGTTATACTGAACAGGTTCTTAATAAAATAAAATAAAAGTATTGTAATATTTTTATCTAAATATTTTGTTAATGTCAGATTTATATTTTTCTTATTATATAAACATACATATATGTATCACATAAGTGCTTAGCAAATTTTATATGGAATTTCAATTTTGTAGGTAGAGTTCTTAATATATACATATGTAATAAGTAACTATGTGCGATAAGGTCTCATCAGACTATATGTGTGAGCATATAAAGGTGCTTCCAGTACCTCATAATTGCTAAGGTGATAACTAATATAAAACCTAGAGCTTGTATAAAAAACATACCTTTCATATGAAACCAGATCTTGACACAAGTTACTTGAAATATGTTATTATTCATATAGGAAGTAACGAAGTATTATTCAGTGTTACTGTAATTATTCGTAAAATTAATATGTAAGATGCATAATTATATCATTTCAAAATTTATAGAACCTCGGAAATTTAATATATCCTAGGTCACGTTTTAGCTTGACTATTGGGATGGTGATGTATTGTGGAACATTGGTAACAGGTTGATAGTCCATCGCTCACTTGATTCCATTTCCCCCTAGTCAATTATTCGCCTTCTACGACATGCCGGGAAGAACGGGAGCTAGTTAGCATTCTTTTCACGTTCCAGACTAGCACAAGATAATGTTTTAGACATACTCCAATAACTGTACCAAATGTTACAAACCCTATATATCTACATGCATAATTATACTTTCCTTACTCTTTACATACACATACATATACACTTTTACCCTTCCTACGCCACTTTTGATTCGATATCGCCGACGGCTGACGTACGGCGATGCGTTCAAACATACAATCAAAACTATCGACATTTCGGGGCCCAGCCATAAACACTAAGGCGTTATGTGGCAGCCCAACCCTAACTCACATCGATATTACGTGTAGCCAGAAAAATTGGGGGCCAAGAAGGGTCTGCGGGAATATTTCAATATGCTATTCGCATTTTTTACGATCACCCAGCGTATCGACTTAGCGGGATCCGAACCGCAATATCGAACTATTCTGTCGGTTTTTTTCGCTCTCGATAACGGCTAGGGATGCTGCCTGTTCGACGTAATTTAGGTTTTTGAGGATGCAATATTAATAATAAAAAGCATTTATTTACGGTCACAAAATCATACACAGTACAAAAAGTTTACATAAAAAAAACTTACAAAGTAAGGGGTATATCTTGTGCATGTTATCGTCGCAGCAAAAGGGTTCTCAGCTGGGTATGTTGCATTGTTGATATAGTTAAATGTACCGCATAACATAAAAAATATACATAATATAAATTGAGTATAGACATAGATATAGACATAAATATACATTCACGTCCTTCAATCCCTTTCGGGTTGGACAGAACCTTGGAGACATGAAAACATCTCCTTGATCGCTTATTTGCATGAATGTTGAGATTGTAATGTCATAATGGAACATGTTATGGTGGTGACAGGTTGCTAGTCCATCGCCCAATAGATTCAATTGACCCCTAGTCCGTTAGTCGCCTCGTATGATGTGCCGGGAATAACGCTATGTGATATTTATAAAATTCTCTCTGATTGTAATTTTCTTCCACTTATGAAATTTTTTGAATTAGATATTTTTATCCTACATATATTCACGCCTCTACTTCCCTAAAGAGATAGGCAGAGATTATCGATCGCCACCTGGAATAATTCCGACAAATCTCCCTTGGTTAATTCGTTTACATAATAACATACGCTTAACAACTTGTTTATACACACTCCTTTTTTTATTGTGACAGGGTAGTCAGAAACTTGAGTGCCCATCTCCGAAATTTTAACGGCATGTTAGGTATGGGTCGCTTGAAGCTGGCGTTTCACTAGATTGACAGCACCCAACATGATGGGTTGTGAACCGTATCGTCGTATATAGGCACTCACTATTACTTTTCTCGGGCAATAGGCAGGATATCTCTCGATGTTGGTTCACTCATGATAAAAATATATACAATCTATAAATATTATTATTTTCATCTAATATACACAAACACGTCGAACAAGAAGCAACCCTAAGAAATCTCAGCTAGGACATAAAACAGGATTGCATTCTAAAATATCGTGAAATAATATCGCCTCCGGCTGCCAATGTAACGTGCCTACTTACACGTGTTCCCTTTGTATGGCCCGTGCGAGTCTGGGACGTAAGAATGCTAAGTAGCTGCCTTACGTCCCGGCATGTGAAATTGGCAACTAAGGTGCTAGAGTCAATTGAATCTATTGGGCGATTAGCTAGCCATCTGTATCTAGAAGGAGACCAAGAGACTAATAGTTAATGAAAATATGGTGATGGACTAGTGATCTGACATCATTGTTTCATATTTATATCATCACAACACTGATACTACGCTATAAAGTGACAGACAAAATATTATGTTATATACCTTAAAGTGACCAAGACGATATTATGATAATAATAATAATATTTAGGACATTATTACACCAATGGAACTAGCCCCTTGGTGAGTTCATTCAAAACTTGTGTTAAGGGTACTAGTCAACGTATATTTAAGAAATATATACTTATTATATATAGATAAATACATATATAGCATATATAATCAACGACCAGACTGGAAGGCAGAAGAAAAGCGTAGTTCTTATTTCTGCCGCCACCGGGAATCGAACCCGAGACCTCACGATTAGCGTTCAGGTGCTCAACCAATCGCGCCACGGAGGTCGTCATTATATCTTCAAAGTTCTGTCCACCCCGAAAGGAACTAAAGCCACTGATGTAGAATTGTTTGTCTGATATGTGAGTGGAGTCGGCTGGGCTATTTTAGTATGAAGTTAGGGGAAGTGACAAGCGCTCGACGTTGCTACGAATATCCGTAGTTATTTTTGGAGGTCGGTTAAGTTCTAATATTACTTGTTTAGAATAGGATTTTAATGGTTAATTTTAACTGATTTTATGCTTAAGCTTAATGTACAATGTTACTACTACTAATTAATCATATTATATATCGTGTGTAGAAAATATGAATATTTGTATTATATATTATAGTAATAATTATATATTACAGTATGTGAAAATTCACGTGCTAGTCTGAAATGTAGTAAGAATGATAACTACCTGCCATTCTTCCCTGCAAGCCATTTGGGGTTACAAACCAACCAAAAAAAATGAAACTATTGGGCGATAGGCTAACAATTGTTCCATATGCCATCAGGTTTCCAATATTCAGTCAATTTAAGCAAATGTTATGTAGACAGAGATCACGGATCTCCATTTGTCCCAATCTTGGAAAACCACTTTTACTTCATTGAAACTCATACATACACCTCCTCATACATACGCTGCGGTTACAAGTACTTCTAACGTCAGCCTTTTTCAGTAAAGCGTCTATCTAACTGTCAAATTTCTTATTAGGCCATCTCCTACGTAACCGTACACGCATGTATAATGAAAGTCTTTGTAATATACGAAAATTAAGTCATTGTAACAGTTAAGACTTACAATTTTTGAATAAAGCATCCACCTGACTCTCATATATCTTATTGGGCCAGCTCCTACGTAACTGTACACGCATGTATAATAATAGTCTTTGTAATATACGAAAATCACGTCAGTGTAACACTAAGATAGTCTACAATATGCCTTTATAGTCCGGTGCAGGAGTCGGGAGCAAAAACAAACGTCGCCAGCGCCGCCGAGATTATAACATCCGAGTTTCAATTGCTCAAGTTGAGTTAATTTACTGCTTCGCACTATCGCTTGCTCTCAGTAAAGGGAGTTTTTGGTTAATGGCATTGCGTTTGATGTGCAATGAGTGAATTATTTGTGGCAGGGACGGTAAATGCTAATGGTGTGGTTCTCGGTTTGGTTCCCGGTGAAGGCAGCGTTAAGAACTACGCTTTTTTATGCTTCCCTGACGTTGATTTATATGTGCCATATATTATATGTTTTTATCTGTTTTTATTTATTATATGAGACCGGGTCGTATCACAATAAATTAATAAAGATATAAATATCTTTATATCATCCGACGTTTCAACCTACTTGCATAGGCCGTGGTCCCGGGAAGACTAATCTATAATAAGTATGATTTCTTAAATATACGTTGTTTAGCACCCTTAACAAGTCTTAAAATGCTTAGAAATTACAAAATTTATTTTTTGTAACAAATGGTTCGAGAAAGTTTAATATTTTTGGTTATTTGCATGGTTTAACACTATCTATATCTATTTTATTTCATCGCCACACATATACGTGTACTGTGTAATATCAGACTATATCGATAAACAATTATAATACATAACTGTTAGCTTAACTATCAGATATAACAAATAGACTGTTAGTATCAAATACATAATCCGCAACTAGAAACACCCCTAGCAGCGGTACTCAAAACTTTGACAAATTAGTCCATGTTTTACGGCCGAAACGAACTTTGTTTTACTACGGAAATAGAAGTTTGCAAATAGGCACTGCTCTAAGTAGTTTTTATTGAGTGCTAACACTGTTTTATTAGGTCTCCCATGTTTGTGGGTGCCACGAATAACTAGCCTAGTTCGGGATTTAAAGGGAATGTAACCAGCTGCTTTTAATATTTCAGAACATATGACTTGGGTTTTTAAAATAAAAATCTGTAATAAACACTTTTTTACAATTTATTCCAGCCTTGTCACTAACAACAAGTGAAATCTTTGTTTTGTTGTATATACACATTTAGAGATAAGAGCCCTAAGTATAGTTTGAAAAGTAATTGAAGGAAAATATTACCAGATTTTAGATTATATGTCTAAAGCACGAGATACATTATTATAGTAATGAAAAATCTTTTCAAAAATTTACTCTAGATCGAGGGAATGTAAAAATACAACATTAAAAACTCAATTTCATTTCCTTATTTGACAAACCAATTTCCTTTTTCGTCACATTGAAAATGAAACACCGATGATGCTAAATATGTCCCATACTCGCTCGGGACTGTTATCGTATTTTTATATTTGCGTCACAAGTACTATCGATAAATTAATACAATATTCTAACATAAACATATTCCCTTCCTTAATCACTTTAAAACATTCCTTATCAATTATTCCAAGAATCAACAAAAGTGCTATGCTACACAATATTCATGCTAAAAAGAGACCAAGGAAATATTATATCTTCGAGGTTCTGTCCACCCCGAAAGGGATATAAGGACTTGAATGTATATTATGTCATTAGAAATGTATATATGAAAATCTTTTCTTTTGCTCATATAATATATTATCTCAACGATAAATCAAGTTCTTTTATTCTATTGAACGAGCTATACCGGTTCCGCTTTTAATACTAATCCAGCCCTAACCCTTTAAGTACCCTGTCCTAGTAAATCCGTATCTTCAAACATCTCCCTTCATGCGTACCGCGCATTAGCAAACTTCCAATGTCAAACAATAATTATAATTACTATTCGGAAACTTCTAACCCAGTTCTAAGCTTATGATACCTACAATAAAGGCTTAATACTGGAGGCATAACCAAATTAAGCGTCCCAAACACATTCATCATGGCGAATCCCTAAGCTCCTGATAATAATCAACAGAAACCAGTACATAGCAAGACACAGTGTAGAGGAAAACGGGAATCGCAGTAGGAGCGAATATGACCTGTTTAGGAATTTAAATTACTACCACTGCCAGTGATTTGGCAGTTATATTCTATTAGAAAATATAGCTTGAAGATTTTAATTTATAATTAAATAATGTAATTAATTAGTAACCAATGATAATTAAGTGTATAACATGTATTATAGATTTGTTTTTATTTTGTAATACATAAACAATATGTGATAAAACAATTTTATTGTTTCAAGTGTGTAGCAGGGATCGACATAATACCATTGTTGTTGATTATCTACAGCAACGTGCCGAGTAGATCCTTTTTGGTGCCATGGAGATGGCGTCTCTCTGACTTAACTGCATTTATTTGTTATTTTGTGACCAAATAAATGTTTTCTTACTTTTCATTCTTTCTCTGTTGTCCGTAAGTAGAGATAGTGATTCTATCTCCACCTCTTACCTACACGTTAACGAGATATTCAGTATCAAATGTGGGCTTGAGTACAAATCAAATGTGTGTAATAATATTTTTACATCCACTAAGTTTTTTCGTGAAATACAACGATATAACCGTGGTCATTTTTAGCATAATTATTGGGATCCTGATACTGATATTAAAAATGGACTCTCAATTTTCCATTGCTACACTATCACTCAATAACATTCGATATACCTTTAGTCCCTGAATCTCGTACTTAGATATGAAGAGAAGCAAGGCAACTATTTACTAAGGCATTTAATACTACCAAACCCACTCTGCTGAAAAACTACATTTATTCAACTCGTAATCTTTAATATTAATTAAAGATAATATGAGCATAAATGTAACTAGATAAAAAGTATATCGTCTTCTATAATAAGACAGCCATAACCCTTATAACTCTAATGTATATTATTAAAAATATGTATAATCTTTGTACTGTTTTGCTAACCACTACACTGTGGCTCATCCCAATTTACACAGTTGTGAACAAAAGAGATTAATTGCTGAAACATAAATTTCCAACTATTTTTTACATCAGCATTTACTTGCTGTTTTCGTACTTTAATAGAATGTAACTAATTGTTGTTTCCTGTCTCATCAGAGATAAATAAAATAATAAGTACTTTTATATATTTAATATTTTTGTTGATTAGTTGAAAACTATGACGAATAATTAATTAAATACAATAATTACATATTAAATTTGAGAATAAGTTTATAGTAACAATAAGTTATTTCAAAAATTTCAAAATGATTGTTACCATTGAATTCCTGGTATGAATGCTTTTGAAACCGACATTAATATTAACGTTATTCTCTTAGTTACATACACACACATATATTCAAGCTTCTACGCTCCAACGGGATAGGCAGAGACTATCGATCGCCATCTTGAAGGATCCTGACAAATTTCTTGCTTCCCTCACAACCATTAACCTTCTTATACAACCTACATACATATATTCACGTTCTTTAATTCCTTTCGGGGAGGACAGAAATTTGGATACACGAAAAAATCTTCTTTGTCACATAGTGAAATATTGGGGTTTTAAATGTCATTAGGAATATTGGTGGAGGAGGAGGTTGCTAGCCTATCGCCCAATTCCGTTCAATATAAATGCTCTTCTTATACATATTTATTTACAATGAACTAAAAATTCAGTATCTCAAATAACTGCTGAATAAATTAGGTGATTAAAAAGATAAGTAATGCCTTCTTCCCGGAAAGGCTTGAAAAGATAATTGGCCAGTCTCGAAATTGCATCATGATTAACGACCTCATAAATCTTGGACAATAATCTGAGATTTCACTAGTGGAGACTGAGTGTTAGACGGGGACGTAAATATATATACTTGGTGCCTTTCTTTCTTAAATACTTACATACATACACATCACGCCTGATTCCCTGTAGAGGGGTAGGCAAAGATCACGGATCCCCATTTGTCCCGATCCTGACTCCACTTTCGCTTCATTGTCCTTCATACATGTTCTCATACACTCTCGGTGGTCATAGGTACTCTTAACGTCACCTTTTTTCAATATAGCGTCAATCTGAGTGTTATATGTCTTATTAGGCTTTTCTTTTTTTTTCCTTGAATGTTTAAGAAAAAAAAGTTCAGGATAATATCAGCGTTACGATTAACATTTGTAACACAGCAAGCTGAGACGTAAACTTTTTTACAACGCAATGGTACACACAAGAAGTACTTGTGTTTTTGTATTAAAATCTTTGTTACATATAAGTTGTATTATGTCTTTTTTGTAGTTGTGTGTTTTGTAGTTGTATAATAAACGTTTTTTTTATATTATTAAAGTCTAGGGGCCTTTAAGATAATATTGGCACAATTGGTGTATTTTCCATACTAATGCCATTTAACCAGGCCAGATTTAAACCAGATGCCATTTTTACCAGTCGTATTAATTTAATAAGGATATAGTTAACCTTGGTTATATGTATTGAGAACACGATTAAATAATACAAATATATGAGTCCTTTGTAATTAATATGAATATTACATCTTTATGAATGTTTTGTTTGACAACCTCCGTGGTGCGACCGGTTAACTACCTGAACGCCAATTCTGAGGTGCCGGGTTCGATTCCGGGTAAGGCAGAGTTAAGGACTATGCTTTTCTTCTGCTTTCCAGTCCGGTCTTTCATTTTATATGCTATGTATGTGTATATCAATCCATTATAAGTATAAATTCATAAAATATACATTGACTAGGTCGTAACACAAGTCTTATATGAAGTAAAGAAGAGGCTAGTTCAATTGGTGTAATAGTGTCCTAAATATTATGATTACTAAATACGCAGTAACATATACACTGTAACACGGAAATTCAACAGACTTGTTAAGTACGATCTAGTGAAAAATGGATTCGATGTACCCATATATTACTACCTCCAAAATATCATAACCCAACACGCAAACCTCTAAACACCCAGAAAGGGATAATGGTCGTTACATTATTTTACCAAGCGAGCATAAAAAGGTAGAGTTAACACCGCTATTTCCGTAATATACCGTTATATACCGTCGTGTACCGTTATTGTAATAATGCAATCTCGCAGCTTATGTGATCTCGTTTTATTATGAATTACCCTGTAAATCGGATGCCGTACGCTCCGTTGTTAAGCCCAAAGATAATTTAAGTTGAATTTTATGAGTTTGGGCTATGGTTTCAGTGAAGAAATTTGGTATAAGCGGGTAGAAATCTAGGGTTCTTCAAAAGTTTGATTAAGACAAGAGGATTGTCTACAAATCTTTGTACATTTACGTAATTTTCATATAATTATTATGTTACAAGGTTTTTAAAGCTAGAGTAAACATCTTCAAGATTACGAAAATATTAGAATATTTACAAAAACCGCTTCAAAACATATAACTGCTTTATGTAACAAATGATAAAACTCATTTACATATAGTTTGTCCTATGTATGCGGATCGAAAGATGCTTTTATCAATCAATGAAATAAGCACAGCATTTCTACTTACTTAGTTTACACACACAAATATAACTATTCTAATCAAATACACAAACAAAACAAACGCATCCACGACCATTAATCCTTGCGTGGTAGTCAGAGGTTCAGGTGTCCATCTCCGCAATTGCGAAGGTAGTAATTCTATGGTCAACTCAAACCCACGTGTTAACCAGATAGTTAGTACTCAATGTAACAGATGTTAAGCCATGTCGCCATTTACAAACACTAACTATAACCTGTTCGGGGAACAGGTAGATTTCATCGCGATGTTTTTCTCTAACCGTAGTATTGAACGCATTTCGTAAATGTATTTTTATTACGAAAATATGCATAGAAATTCATTAAACTTCATTTTCATTTACATCCTCAAGCGGGCCACTGTACCCACTGTACCCACTGATACATAGCCAAGCCCCAAACAACTGAGCTACGTCGAATTATAATTCATTCATTAAGTCAGATTGGAATACATACTCAGATTTCAGGAACATATAAAACAAAACATTCGCTTCATATACTCTGTCTATACGTCGAATTTACCTACCTACTCTACACATTAAATCTTCTCTCCCTATTGTAAATAAATACCCAAATACCATGAACCTTTCATTAGATTTTCTCTTAGACATGCACAAACTGGCCATTCATCAAACGTTTCCATTACTTAGACCAACTTATTACAAACGGAACCATGGCGTAGGTTACACGACTAATCGCATTATTGATCCGTTCCGATGTCCGAGGAATAATTGCATCCACCGATCGGCCTGTGGACGGACGATTTAACAATCTGCCCTGCGATGCATTTGAGTGCAGATTAACGGCCAATAGCTAGCGTAGTGCTTTACGGCGTTTGCAACGATTTATCGGATGGTGTGAATCTGTGATCATAATGCGGTGTGAGAGATTAGTTGTATGATTTTAACACGGTGAACAGGTTAGTGATCAAAGTTTGTGTAAGTCTGTTAATGAAGAAGCACATGGCTTGAACTGTTAGGATGGCGCCTCGCAGGTTCTGTTATAAATAAATACAAGGATTTCACTAAAACTTGTATTAAAAATGATAAACAGTTATTCAGGTCGCCCTACGATGGTTGCGACCAGACTGACTGATAATCACGTGTCTCTACTTTTATATAATATGTAAAATTTATATAAAAAATCTATCAAAACAGAAAAAACTTGGGATTGGATATTCTATGTATTTAACTTCGTTATGTTCTATGAAAATTTACTAAGACCATGTTTTCTATAATAACGAATAATTAAAACATTTTTTAGCAAAATACTAGCCTGTTTCAACAAAAGCAAAATATTCTTTATAAATGCTCTATTTCCTTGTTGTATTTACACACATTCATAAAGGAAAAAATAATACACTCTATCTTTCTACAACTCAAACGCCTACATCGCAAAAGAGCTTCAAGCGTCGAAACAAACATGTCCAAGTCCGGCTAGATCTAGCTGCAATAATGAACGACTTTTTCTAGCAGCCGCTCCGTTTAATTGTGCACACATTCCGTCCACTGTTTGGCGAGCCATCACCCGGAGAGCTCAGTCAATACAGCCTTCATTTGCACAAGAATCACTAGCGTTGTGTGTGCTAGATTACTTTCCTAGTTAAGAACTGCTAGCTTTGCTTTTAATCACGCGGAGTGATGGAACTTAGAATTGTTTCCGGATTGCGTTTGAAGGGATTGAGCTCGCGTTTGTGATGCAAAAGCGTTTTGGGAGCATTGTTCAAAGTATAAGCGTGATTATGAGATAATTAATGTTATTTATTAATAAAGCTACGTGCCAATATGATGCAGAAGATTACGGAAGAATTATATGATAAATAAATATGTAAGTCAATACACAAAATCATCAAATATATGCGTGTATATACCTGAATGTTCACTGAAGTATGATTCCTTGATATGACTTGTTGAAAATTGACTAAGTTTTATTAAAAGCGTTAAAAGTATTGTGATTCGGAAAACGATCTGTCTTGTTACTACTCAAAACAAAGATATAAATACACAAACTCATTATGTACAAACACTAGCCTAATTGTATGCATACCATTTAATACAAATCTCTTTAATCAAAAAGTACCAACCAAATGAGAGAAATCAAGAAAGTGCCATTCAAAATATGATCAGTCTTTGATGGCTAAGACAAGTGACCTCATTTCCAAAGATGACCCTCTCGCGGAGGTTTACAAATGGGAATGGTTCGTCTCAAAACGCGAACAATAGAGGGCGCAAATTATTTTTACAACAATGGCGAAGTGTCGTTTAAAACAATGTCTCCTTCTTTTAATGCTGTTTCGGATGGCCCCGATTTGTTGCGCGAAAATGATCTCTTTAATCTGTGCTAATGAATTGAATTTTGACTGGGCATCTTTTTGTGGTTGCGAAATTAATTGGAGTATTAATTGTAATAATAATGTTTTTTAAAATGGATGATTTTTCTTAAAGATTGTGATTATATTTGAGTGCTTCTGAGTTGAATGTTATTAGAGTAAATAATAATCTGTTCCTCTTAAGAATGTACTTGACTTTAAAACACATATTTAAGTATGAAGTGAAAATGTAAATGCAAATCTTTTTATTCAACATGAGGATCAAAGAATCATTTATTGAAAGTCAATAACATCTTTTTTCATTATTGATTTATTACTTATCATATAATCGGTAATATTAACCTGTCGCTAAAAGACATAATAAATGACTAATTTAATATTATTTTAATTATATACATATACGTTCACGCTCTTTAATCCCTTCCGTGGTTGACAGAACCTTGGAGATATGAGAACCTCTCATGATGTCATATGGAACATTAGTAACAGGTTGCTAGCTCATCGTCCAAGTTTCCATTTACCCCTTGTTCCTTAGTCACTTTCTACGACATGTCGGGAAAATCGACAGCTAGTTAGCATTCCTTTTACTTCCCAGATTACCACGGGTAGTTTGATTAATATGACGATAGTTTTATAACAAATCGAGTATATACAGGGTGGCGCATTCAAAACGGTCAGTATGGGAAAGTCTGAAACTATAAGAGATACGAAGATTTGTTCTTAGGAACCATGTCACCGATTTCGATAAAAATAAAAACTGCATTCATACTTTCTTTGAAAAAACAACTGTATCCAGTACAGGAATCGAACCCGGTTGCTTTGAAAAAATAAATTGGCCCTTTTCACTTTTTCTTTTTAAATATCGATTGTGTAGGTCTTAAGCTGTAATTGTCTCAATGAAACATGGTGTCGAAAATGAATAAAATGCATTGTTTTGGCATACTTTAGTTTATCATAGTAGTTTACATACTCCGTAACAATATTCAACAGACATGTAAAATTGTTGTATGGCTGTTTGTAGTTTTGTACTTCCCTACTTGTTACATACACCATATCATGTGGCATTAGCATTGCATTAATCCTTTAAGGAGGTTTTGTTATCTACAGTATTCAAAAACTAACAATCTATTGAAAAGTCCACTTAAAGTGACGTGTTAAACCATATTAGAAAATTTCTTGTGGGCGTAATCCCACAAGAAATTTAAGGATGAATTTTACAAAACAAACTATTGAAGACCTAAAAGTAGCAATAAAGTCAATTGTAACGCAAATTCACCACATGAAAATACAAAAATTAATAGTAAGATCGTTACCTAAACGTGTTGAATATTGTATTGAAAACAACGGTGGTCACTTAGAAAACCTACTATGATAAACTAAAGTATGCCAAAACAATGCATTTTATTCATTTTCGACACCATGTTTCATAGAGACATTTACAGCTTAAGACCTACACAATCGATATTTAAAAAGAAAAAGTGAAAAGGGCCAAATTATTTTTTCAAAGCAACCGGGTTCGATTCCCGTACTGGATACAGTTGTTTTTTCAAAGAAAGTATGAATGCAGTTTTTCTTTTTATCTAAATCGGTGACATGGTTCCTAAGAACAAATCTTCGTATCTCTTATAGTTTCAGACTTTCCCATACTGACCGTTTTGAATGCGCCACCCTGTATACCAAATGTAGCACTGAACAATTGTTCAATCATATTCAGCATCCTGTAAAGAGAACAGTTATCGGAATTCATTACGCAGTCTCGTGGATTAATCTCATTTTATTAAGGATTACGTTGTAAATCGGTGGGCTCACGCCGTTGTAAACCTCCAAGCTAATTTGGGGCATATTTTATGAGTGTAAAGGTAGGTAATGCCATGCGGGTTATTTTGCAGGATTACAGCCTGCCTGTTTTAACTTTGGAGGCATTTGATGAGGCTTTTACGAGTGTGGGAGCCTTTCATTAATGCTTGCGGAGGCTTTGAATGGTTTAGGAGTTGTTGTTTTCTTTTCGGATAAGGGCTTTTGTGATGGAAGTTCAACTCGAAGATTGTATGGTAACAATAACACACATGTGGAGAACTTTGATAAGTTTCAAAATTTCTGCTTTCACTTTATTATAAAGGGGTGTGATATATTTTGTGTAAAGTAAAGGACAAACTTGTACAATATCTTATGAATGAATAAATAACACAACAAATTATTACGAGTGACTGCCAAAATGTGAAATATAAGGGAATCTAATTACTTAAATAATAATATCGTGAAGCACTATTACTCCAAATGAACTAGCCCCTTGCTAATAACATTTAAGACATGTTAATGGTACTAACATCTCTCTGCAGGGGGCTAGACAGAAATCAAGGAACCCCATTTGTCTCGATCCTTAACGAATCAGTTTCAATTAATTGCCATTCTTACACCTCATCATATTCTCGACCGTTATAAGGACTTCTAACGTCACCCTTTTTTTTAAATAAATGTTTCAAATAGTAGAATAGGTCTATGTCGCAATTATTGCAATATACGATAAACAGGAAAAAAGTTTTTTGGGCATTAATAACGACTTGAAGGAATTTACTTACACACATACATATATTGAGCCTCCACATCCCCAACGAGATAGGCAAAAAACATCGATAGCCACCTGGAACTATCCTGACAAATCTTTATGCTTCACTCACACTCATTAACCTTCTCATATATGCTCTTCTGTTCTTCACACTACGTACATCCATCTTACGAAGAAAGTGTCCAATTTGATCTGTACAAGTTCTACGTGGCCTACTCCGTCCAATTCTACCTTCCACTTTGGCGTTATAGATTTCTTTTGTAAGTCTTTCACATTGATTTTGCATAGAGTATTTCCTCAGTACATATCCCAGTAAAAAACACTCTTTATTCTTCTCTCAAGGGAAGATTTCATTCATTTTATTTGCAAACCCATTCTATTTCCCCATTTCTTTGGATTGGTTGTCAACGTGTAAATATAAATGACAATAGGCTCAATCCACTTATTTATTTTATTTGTATACTATTTATAAGCGAATTTATTGATGTGATGCCGCTGAGTGTGTTTCAGGAAAAAATTGGGATCTTTTATTTCTGTCTCACCTCCATAGGAAGATGGACGAAATGTGTGTGTTTGATCATGATCACTGATTGGGTAAACAAAATTATAGACAGCAAAACGCTTTTTAAATTGAATATTTGAAATACATTAACACTTGAAAGAAATATCAAAATGAAAATGTTTATTTGCTGACAATCTTTGTATAATTGGGTAAAAGGGCTATGTCTTATTAACAACCACTGATCAAGACAAACAGGAATCTGTTATCTCTGCATATCTCTCTGTAGAAAAACGGTTTTAATATATAATTATGATTTTCGTAACTATAAAATCAACAACTTTTTTTTCTATATTTATACGTCACCCTATCAAGAAAACTTTATTCACAAAACATTAAAAAACTAATTAAAACATATCTTCATAAAACACAGTGCCACGGATAAATCGAAGCCTGTTAAAAGCTCTAACGGGATACCTAATATCGATTAGGTTCTCCGAAAGCTGCATGATGGCTTGACAAACTATCTGTGCAAACACCCCGTTCGCTCGGTTAAACAGAAATGCGTAAGCTTCAGAGCTTCAGGACTTACCTTGTTGTTTAAAAGCTCCGATTTGTAGGCACGTCGTGTGTGCATCTGAGCTTTGCAAGTTTAGGAATTGCGGGACGGGAATATAGTATTTCGACTACTTTAGTGGTGGAGATTGGAACTACCTAAACGGTTCTCGTGAGGTCCTGGGTTCGATTCCAGGTGGAGATAGAGTTAAACACTACTCTTTTCTTTTGTTTTCCAGTCTAGTCAATAATTATATATGTATTTATCAATATATAACAAGGATATATTTCTTAAATATACGTTGACTAGTACCCTTAACACAATAGACTAGTTCAATTGGAGTAAATTGTGTCCTAATTATTATTAAACCTCTTTGACCCCAATAAGATAAATTCAATTCAATTCATCCGTTTTAGTAAATAGCAAAATGACCTACCACATGTCATATTGAATATTAACTACTACGTACACATTTGCGGAAAAGGATTTTTGAAAATCCCTTTTTTCTTAATAACATTTAACAATATCACTCAACAAAACTTGTCAGAATTATTTTGACTATTCCAGTTAACACGGGATTAAGGTGGTGAAATGATTAATTCAACAAAATTAAATCGTATTTTAATCAAATTACCTATGCCATTTGATATGTAGGTTAATGTAAAGGATAATTATATTGTGCGAAGCAATTAGTGGTAACATCCAATATTGTTTAGGTTTACTTGTTAGGGCTTATATATACATTCACGTCCTTTAATCCCTTAAGGGGTGGACAGACCTCGAAGATATAATATCTTCTAGTACATTTTTAGCATGGATTGGCATATAGTATTGGCTTAAATTTCATTTATTATACTATTGCTTTCTATAACCTATTTAATGTTGTCATTTATATGTCATGATAGGCTGGGAGGTAAATGATGCATTAATTAACAGCCTTTCTCTCATACAAGTTTTTTTCAATTCGTGTAGTGTATTTTTGAACGTGAAATATAAAAATAAAAAGCTCGTAACATGTGAATAATCCAGTGATATTTGTTTCAGGGGCAAAAATCTTCTTGAATGAATGTAGTATTATATCAGACACTAGCTGTCAGTAGAATCTTAAAAGGCTTAAGACTTTTCATTCCTATCAATCATTCTTTTTATTCACATTACTTTTAATGTAAATATGAATTACAATCCGCATTTTACAACAATAATTGTACTACATATTTTACGTTCTTAGATACTCGATGTAAGTAAGATATTAAATTCCGTGATCTCTGCCTACTCTACAGGGAATCAGGCGTGATGTGTATGTATATATGTATGTAAGTTTAAATATAACTTTCAAGCTGTACAATTGATACAATTAACAGTTGTAACTGTAACAGAATAGCCCCTCGACTGCTACAGAGTCAAGTCGCAATTGACAGCTCTGAAACTCATTCCGGATTCGGTTTTTTCACAAAAGGAACAAACATTGAATGTTGCATAAAGTGCATACAACTTTCAGTGAATTTAATTTAAAAGTTCCACGTTTGAATCTCTCGTGCGGCGAACGAAGTATTCCGCGGTATATTTACAACTTACTCGTGTTTCAGTACGGAAATTATGTGTAGGATGCACTAAGGGATAGTATTGTGAAGAAACCTAAAATAATCGTATATGATGATTTTAATTAATTAGGGAAAACATTCGTGAGGAAACCTGCCTATCCCTCAGGATAGGAAATAGTCAGTGCCTATATACGGCGATGCGGTTCACTACCTATCACGTTGGGTGCTGTCTGTCTAGTGATACGCGGGTTTCGAATGACCCATACCTAACATGCCTTCGAAATTTCGGAGATGGGCATTCAAGCCTCTGACTACCCCACCATAATAAAAAAGGGGAGTGCGTATACACAAGTCGTGAAGCGTATATTTATGTTTAATTAATAAATGTCTATTAAATAATAAATTTTCTGTAGTCTAGGCCGTAAAAAGAATGCTAACTAGTTTCCATTCTTTCCGACACGTTGTAGAAGGCGACTAAGTGAGTAGGGTCCATGGAATCTACTGGGTGATGGGATACCAACCTGTCACCGTTGGTCCAATATATTAAATCGCCAAAATTTTGATATGTGAAAAAAGGCGATTATATTATTTTTAAATACTATGGTAGGTATAACATTTTTACATACTGTTTTCCCTATATCAACGTACAATATCATACAAAAAACTGAAACAATGCCTAATCTACATATAAACAATGCCCACGTACCTACATACACATCCTTCAAACTTAAAACCAAGTCTCCACTTGTTATTCTTCCGTACGCTTCATATTCCTACTACTGTCAGCCCTCCACCCTTTGATTCGTACAAAGAGCCCTTATTTATCTTCATAGGAAAATGAGAACCCACCTGGGGTCCTGTGTTATCTCCACTACACTTTATCATCGTTTGTCTGCAGCATCCGCTGGGATTGTATCTTTGCTTCCTATTTGGTACCCTTTTTATCTTAGAGTCAAATTTTATTTGTTACCTTTGAATGTGTTTTTTTAGCACGGTATTTATAGTGGGTAAACTATAAGTTTAGGACTATACTGTCTATTTAGTTTTGTAACAGATGCATCTTCGATAAAGTCCGTAGCGCGAACGCTCAATCACTTATTTTGAGGTTTAATTTCCAGTGGTAGCAAAAATAATACTAATTAATATGATATTTTAACAATGAGCTTATAAACTTAAATATAAGAAAAAAGATGTAGATATTTAGTCTCCGAAATCTTTTCGCCAAAAAAGGTATCCTTTATCGTAAATAACACAGACAGTTTTAAATGATACTAAACACATTTTGGCACTATTAGAATCAGTTTAATCACTCATATCCAATAGTTCATTACATACCTACGCTCCGAAATTAACCCAGATATTACTGAAACTATTTTTGACGCTATATTTATGTAATTTTTCGATATGTTTTAAGATACTCGTATCAAGGGAAAATAGTAAAAAAATCGTAATTAGCAATATTTCGTTAGTAGTACTAATAATAATAAAAAACGTTTTTTCATGCCACAAAAACATACACAATACAAAACGTTTTTAATTAAAGCTGACAATAATAATATTGTAGTACGTTATTACACCAATTGAACTAGCCCCTTGGTAAGTACAATTAAGACTTGTGTTAAGGGCACTAGTCAACGTATATTTAAGGCATATATACATATTATATATAGATAAATACATATATAGCATATAAAATCAACGATAACACTTGAAAGCAGAAGAAAAGCGTAGTTCTTAACTCTGCCTCCACCAGGAATCGAACCCGGGAACTCACGATTACCGTTCAGGCGTCTAACCGATCGCGGCACGGAGGTCGTCGTCACAATCTAGGTATATAACTTGTGTATGCTATTGGCGTAGCAAAAGGGTTTTAACTCAGCTAGGTATGTTGTGGCAAACGCAATGCTGTAATGTAGTAAAATTATATGAAATGACGGGAAGAAGTCAGTCAACTTTCAATTTCATCCCAAAATAATTGCAAAACATCGTGTGTATTCATTAATATTCAAGCATTGATATTTCCACTCCAGTTAACATTGAGGGTACGCCAAATATCCAATCAGGTAATGAATCCAGGAGGCTTCACTTTGAAACGTAAAAACAAACGTATTTACAGCGTATGAATTAATGTACGTCATTAATAAATATGTACAAATACAGAGTGTGTGTTATTGAAGAGATAATGATGTTGACTCAGAGAATGAACCTTTTTTTTTAATATATAATATATAAGTAGACGCATAAACACATGTTTTCAATACGATTCAAATTAATTCCTTGTTAACAAGGGTTGAATCAAAATGTATATATAGTGCTGAAGCGTAAAGAACAGAAGAGCATGTATGAGAAGGTTAATGGGTGTGAGTGAAGCAAGGGAGATTGCTGCCTATCTACTTAAGGACTTAGAAGTTTGAATACATGTATGTACATACATGTGATGTATGTAAATTATGCTATCTTTTAAGTTATGTGTAATAGGTTTCCAGTCCATTGCCCTATCAAATAAAATATATTTAACATTTCAGATAGTTAGTCTTTAAAAGTGATTAATTCGTACGCGAGAGGGAAAATTAAGGTAATTAAAAATATATAAATGAAAGACACAAATGCAAATAAGCAAATTTATTTTATTATTCTTTAAAACTTTACACATTTCTTGATAACATTTACGATATGTTAAGAAGTCTTCGAAAAACGTTCAGTGCAAAATAACTTAGGTTAAGTACATAGTTTTACAGTAAGGTGGCTGATTACAAATTATTCACGTCTCAAATGTAATGTAATCTTTTTGAGGAATAAATAAATATTTGTCAGCAAAAATTTGACATGATTTTGCAATCTATGTGCCTGGAATATGCGCCAACCCTGCAAGATTAATAAATATGAATAGTTCGATAAATTTCAAGTTTATAGCTACATAATAACATATTTAGGTTGCCAAATAATTGAGCAAAAGTTAACGAAACTTCCAACATACATTTTCCAACATATATAGACAATATTATATACTTTGATTGCATAAAGACAAAAATGTGTAACCTTGAATTTATTTACAGATATTTACATGTATAAAGATGTCCTAATTCTGATTTTCTTAACACGAAAATACAAGTCGTTTTTTAATAATCTTCAAATTAACTTATTAGTAACTTATAAACTTCATTTAATTTTAATCACAGTAAATACATTAATTCTTACATTTAGTTTTACAATATAATTTTGCGATAACTGTACAAGACATTTTCCTAAGGTTTGAGAAGACAAAATTATGAAATAATAATGACATTAAATTTACTTTAAGATATACTCTTTAATCTTATTGTCTGTGTATTATAGTTCTTTATTGTATAAACGTGCAACACAGAATAGTTAGCCATAACATAACATTCACTTTTTATTCAATTTATCTACTTTGATAATGTTTATTACTACCTAGAAAATGCAGACAATGTTTACGAAAATAAACGATGTTAACATTTACGTACATTTACCCACGCCCTTTTAAATTCACTAAACATTAACATTATTATATTGTAATAGGAATTTTTACTTAAAGAGAATGTAACAACAAACAAATTTATACCAAATCAAATGCAATGTTAACTTTAAAGAATAGTCCTAAAATTGATGTGTTTGGTTCTTAAATCGTGATTTATAATCAAGAATGTTTTTTTGACTACTAAAAGAAAATTATAAATTTAAAACAATTCACTAGATGGCATTGTACTAATACGTCAAAAAGTCTAAACCACTGCGTAAATGCGACCAATTTTGACAGCACCATTAGCCAGTAACGACATCTAGTGTAAAAATAACGCAACTTAGGGCTTAGATTACCTTTCAGTACTTATTTAGACTAAAAATACTCGTCTTCATACACATATTTAGTTGAATACTTAATTCTAGACACAGCTTTCCCTTGTGTTCGCTAATAATGGCGTCCGTGTTGTGACAACTTCTCTTCGGCGTGACAGAGTACCGCTTGTCACCGAACGACGGTCCTCCGCAAGCGTTCCTATGCTCTATAAGCAAAGAAACAAGGGTCATATTAGCATAGCCATTTGTCAGTCAAAGACGTGTTTATTGCACATAAGTTTCCGTGACGGAAGCCGTTTGAATTTGTTCAAATAGAATACGAGGCATTCCTGAATGAAGGACGGGGTGTGTCGTGTCATCACGACCGCTTTCTAGACAGAATATGTACGTAGTCGTGTTCACTGCATTTGTCAAATAAATTTGCGTCCAATGAAATTTCATACTTTTTTTTTTTCTTTTTATGAACCTTTTATGATATGATAAGAACAATAAGAAACATTTAGGTAAATAAATGAAGAATATATGTTTCTTATTGTTCTTATCATTCAGGCAACCTTATCTTTTATAAATATTGGTAACAAGATTCAAGCCATACATACAGAGTAGCTAGACGTTTGAGTGCTCATTTCTGAAACTAGAATAGTAATTCTATAGCCATGTGAAACTCATAGTCTCTTAGTCACCTCTTACAACATTCCACAAAGAACAGCACCTAATAAGCATTTTCTTTACGTCCCAGCGGGATAAGAATAAGGTATAAAGTTGGAAGGAAAAAATAATGCGGTGAGGGAAAAATACTGCGGAAAACATCGTGAGGAAACCTACCTGTTCCCCGAACAGGTAATAGTATAGTACTAAACGGCGACATGGCTTGCCACCTGTCACATTCAGTACTGACTATCTGGTCAACACGTGGTTTCGAGATAGCCATAGTATTACTACCTCCGCAATTGCGTGGTTAATGGTCGTGAACACGTTTGTCTTTGAAAAAAATGAAGCTTTTTCTTGTAAGAGAAATAATGTTCTCTTTAACCAAAATGATAGTCACCTGAGCATCAGACAAAGGAGTGATAGGTGTGTGAGGGGTGACAGCCCTGATGTCATGTGAGCTGCTCCCACTCCTGGCGTTTCCCACTGGTGGGGATACCACTGTCCCATATGGCGGAGGCTCTGGCGGTCTTTCAGGATCCCTCGTGCAGTTGAAGTCTGTTGAAAAAAGTTTATTTCTCTTCATCATCATCAATCCACTGTTGGACATAGGCCCCCCAAATGACGCCACTTCTCCCTGTCGGTGGCCGTTCGCATCCATTATTTCTCTTAGTCAAAAGCAAATAGTCACAAATACAATTAAATATGCGCAGCAAATGTAGGATAAATGTTTATACATATTAATCGCGTTAGTGTTTAATAAACTAAACAGTGATTAAATGCGCCTCAAGGTTAATATTAGGATTAGGGTTGTGCTAACATAACGATGGTTCTATTGCATTGTATTTCTAAGACAATGCAAGGTGGTAAACCTTAACATATATTAAACTTAGATAGACACACATTTGATTTTGCCTTAAGATACACATTTACTTTAACTACATAGTAAATTTGATAACTGTAGTCTTTAACAGAACATCTAGACGTAACTAAATGCAACAAAGAAAACATGTATCCTTTCGCACATTTAGCTGTGTGCAAGGTACCGTTTAAGTTAGGGACAGAACCGGAATGCTAACTAACTGCCGTTATTTCCTTCTTGTTGTTTGAGGCGACTAAAGGACTAGAGGTCATGGAATCTATTGGATTGGGCTAGTAACCTATCAATAATGTTCGAAATGACATCACAACCCCAAAATTCATGCTAAAAAATGATATTGGACATATTATCGTCTCCAAGGTTTTGTCCACTCCGAAGGAGATAGAAAACGTCAAAATGTATAAAAAAGGAAACGGGACTTATCGCGTATTATAAACAAAGTATTACCTTTGATAGTTGATCCGTGACCTAGGCCATTCATTGCAACATGGCCGAAACATCGGGTAACAAAAGTAATACTTTGTTTATAAAATATACGCGATAAGTCCTGTTTTCCTGTTAAGTTAATGATACTTTCCTACAGTGTATATCCTATAGTGTACATATATGTATGTTTCACAGACACAGGACGAGACAACTTTCTCGTGCCCGATAAAGTTAACGTTCCTTTTTACTGTCGCTACTTTTACGACTTAAGCCTTATCTAAGAAGATTACCTGCGAAGCTAACTTAATATTAGTGGAGCGTTTGCAAAACTTGCCTGTACACAACATATTCTTCATAAATCCTCTAATAGTACCTACGAGGACTTAAGTAAGTTGTTTGCTCATTTATTCCCTTTTGGAAACGTAAAAGATAGATTGGAGCCTATATTTGTATATGTTTATATGCTATATGTATATGTGTATATGCCAAGGTATTGACATATTTACATATACATTCACGTCCTTTAATCTCTTTCCGGTCTGCTAGGTAATTTTTAGAATTAATATTGGGGTTTTGATGTCACATGCAACATTGCTGACTGGTTACTAGCCTATCCCTCCCTTAGTCGCCTTTTATAAGAAACCGGGATGAATGACAGCTAGTTAGCATTCTTTTAACGTCCCAGACTAGCACGGGTCAGATGTAATTTAAGTTAAGGAATAGCCCGGTAACGGTAACGTCCGGTTTTGTTTACAAAAGCATCACGAATGTTGTCTTTTACTGATATCTCGGACATTAGTGACCATTTAATTTTGTGATATTAGTGGTTAATTTTACCTAAACTATGTATGTATAAATAACATATTCTATCACCCTTTACAAAGTTTTAATAATGAAAAGTATCTAAAACCATCAATTTCATTTAACAATCATGTGCATGAGGTACCTATAACCGCCGAGTGTGTATGAGTGTCAATGAAGCGAAAATGATCCGTCTGGATCGAGATAAATGGGCATCCGTGATCTCTGTCTACCCCTCTACAGGGAATCAACCGTGATGTGTATGTTTGTATGAATTTTAAAATGGCTATTTTACTTTATATAGCTTCAAACACATGCATAGGATGTCCCAAAAATAACAGTCCAAATAACGACATTTTACATTGACGAACCACTTGTCAGTGTAAAACGAATCATAGCCATTCATCGCGAATAGAATACACAAACAAACTCACAAAGCTAACGAAGTAATCATATTGAATGCACAATGAAATACTTTTACGTAGTGAATGAATTTCGTTCGCTTTTTACCCTAGCTCTGTTTGGGTAGGCGCCATATTTCAATGCACTACATGCCATGGAAAACGGGGGTAGAGAAGTGATTGGAATTATGTTTATGGTTAACTAGCGACCCGCTCCGGCTTCGCACGGGTATAAAATATATAGCCTACTCCACTATTTACTGGATGTTATTTTACATATAAAGCTTGTTATACATATGAATATATGATATATGAATCACTCTATCTGTTAAAAAATCAGCATTAAAATCCGTTGCGTAGTTTCAAAGATTTAAGCATACAAAGGCACATAGGGACGGAGAAAGCGACTTTGTTTTATACTATGTAGTGAAGTAACACGAATGTATAAGGCTTTTTTGGTATAATAGTTGTGAAGGTTCAATGTGTTTATATATGTGTAAGGGTGAGCTGTGATAATATGTATTAAGTAGATACATACATACACATCACGTCCGATTCCCTGTAAGGGTAAGCAGAGATCACATATACCGATTCCTGCAAACCACTTTCGCTTCATTAACTCACAAACATCTCCTCATACTCCTCGTTGTCCATTTCTAACGTCACCTTTTTTCAATATGGCGCTAATCTTACTGTCATATGTCAGAAAGACGCCATATTAAAATATATACAGAAGACAAAATGACTAAAGCATAAATAGTCAGTTGATTATAGTTACTATAACTATTATAGATAAATAATGGATGCATCACTTGTCAACTTGACTATATTTCGTGAACTTTCAATAACTTAAGCACATATTAGTTTAGAGGCTTTTGTAGTGGTTACACTCACGTTTCTGCCTACCCCAAAAAACGTTATGAAGCGTATGTGCCACCGAATAGAGCGATAAATCAGCTAGCGCAGTTTCGCATGTAGCGTTCTTTTTACGTGACGTGTACTGTACGTTCGCTAAGAAAAATGTGACTGACATACAGAACGAAAATACTCGACGTCCGGCTGAATACGGAAGGCGTGTGTCTATCCGCCATTTTGGATTGTTATTTCTGACTAGGACACAGGTCAAACTGCATAACTACGTTGAGAATTCCTGTAGGGGTTGACTGGTTTGTGAGGTTGGAGATAAGTAAGAATAATAACAGTTTTATTTTTATAGCGAGTGATTTGTAGTCATGTTATTTACTATATACGTCGTTTTATTGTGTCGAAACGTCGTCGGGTGATATAAAGGTTTTTATATCTTTACTAATTTTATCGTGATACGACCCGGTCTCATGTAGTAAATAAAATAAAAAACAGCAGTGTGTTTTTGTAAATAATGGTAAAAACTGCCTTAAACTACATAATATATTAACATATGTTGTAGTGCTTGTTATATTAAGAATAAGTATGAAAAAATACGAAATAACTAATTGAACCCAAAAAAATACATTCACAAATCACCAGCTTAATACCTTCAAAACAATAGTCTAAAAAAACGTATCCACTTCAATACAAAAACAAACAAACAAAATGCAGCATCGCATACTCGCTTACACCGTCTTGAATTTTAATTACATTCTGTGCCACTATTGAAATGCAAATGTACCATACCTTTACCCAGTGGGACCACATCCGGGTTCTTGTCATCAGGAAGTATGGGCGAGTGGGTTCCGTTTTGCAGGCGATCCTTGTACCCTTTCGTGTTTTGCAGTGGCACTAGAAAGAGGAAGGAGGTTTTATTCACTTATTTATAGATATTATTATTTATATACAAAATGCGTCGAAAGTAACCTACTTGTTCCCCGAACAGGTAACAGTTGGTGCTTGTAAATGGCGACATGGCTTACCACCTGTCACATTGCGTACGGACTATCTGGTTAACACGTGGTTAGAGGTGGCCATATATATATATAGATTATACTACATTAATTCGACGTCGCTCAGTTGGTTGGGGCTTGACTCTGTATCAGTGGGTACAGGGTTCAAATCCCGCTTGAGCTTGTATCAACGGAAAAGCACTTTAATGAATTTCTATGTACAATTTCGTAAAAAAAATACATTTATGAAATGCGTCGAACATTACGGTGAGGGAAAACATCGACAAAAACATCAACACGTAGGTCAGTGCTTAGCACCTCTCACATTGAGTACTGACTATCTGGTCAAAACTTAGGTTTGAGGTAGCCATAGCACCAACCTTTGCAATTTCGTAGATGAACACCTGAACCTCTGACTACCCCGCAAGGGTTAGTGATCGTAAACGCGTTTGTCCTTTTTTATATTTTTAATCTAATAGTAGTTTATTTTTTATAATCTAATAGTAAAGTTAACCTACGTGACCTCATTGCAGGTAAAACCCCCGTTGTTAGATTTAACGATCCTGGTTAATGTTTTATTCTTGTAAAGTGAGAGTAATCTAGGTAACAATCTAGATTTATTGAAAACCGCGTCAAAAGCCTAATTATACGCCTGGAATATTTTAAAATTATATTACGAAAACATGCTCTGTGAATGGTGTGTTTATTCACGACTTTAAAAGGGATGGGCAAAACATCTGTGTTGAGTAAATACTGGAGCAAAAGTACATAATTATGTTCAAGTTGTAGCGTAACATGAAAGTATGTTGAGATTAATCGAATTTATATTTAATCATTGGTTGTCATGATTTATTTATGAATATATTTTCAAGGTATTGAATGTTTAAAACAAAGGTTTTTATATGAATATGTTTTGGCAAATTGTATCAATGATTATAGTGCGATCGATATTCATGAGTATCATTTATTGTTATTTTATTATTTTTTGGTATATTTACCAACAGAACCTAAACGATAATTCTGTAGTACTCGTATAAACGCTACGTAAATAAAAAAAAAGTATAAAACACTAAAATAACGACTTGCACATACGCTATTACATGCTATAAAGAATTTCAGCCATATCATTTTAAAATTAGGTTGCAGACGGATATTATAAGTCATGAGCAAAATATTATTTCCAAAGAAATATGATCATAAAAATGGTCACCTCTTTGTTTACAACTCTTTGTTAAATAAATCATAAAACCTCTATCGCAATACGTTAGCAAATAAATAAACAAAACCGTATAATAGAATTACATACCACATTTAGTTCAATTAATAGAATATAAATTCAACACAAAGCTAACCAAACACACAAACAAAACACAAAGTGGAGAATGTTTACCAGTATTTACTGACTAATGAATACCAACACTATCATAATGGTTAAATGTTAAATATCTCGTGACAATTGTCAATAAAGTCAGTATTAATGCTCAATCACTGTTCCCGATTAAATGAAAAGCAAATATGCATTTAGAATGTGTTTGGAATGAAATGAAACATATTTGCGTTACGAAGCCGCCCCGTCAACAATTTTCACTCATCAAAACATGGTTTATTGCAGGAATATGTTTGTTATTAAACATTATTATTATTTTCATATTATATATAATAAACATGTACATAACTTACTTTTCTTTGAAAGTAGGTATATAGATCAACGGAGTATAAAACTGAATTTTAAGACTCATCTAACGACCTCCGTGGCGCAAACAATTAACCACCTGAACGTTAATCGTGAGGTTCTGGGTTCGTGCCCGATGGAGGTAGAGTTAAGAGCAATACTATTCGTGTACTTTCCAGTTTTGTTGTTGATTATACCCTTTATGTGTATTTATCTATGTATAATAATGGTATATTTCTTAAATAGCAAAGGGATAGTTCAATTGACGACCTCCGTGGCGCGGTCGGTTAGACGCCTGAACGCTAATCGTGAGGATTTGGGTTCGTGCCCGGTGGAGGTTGAGTTAAGAACGACACAATTCTTCTACTTTCCAGTTTTGTTGTTGATTCTACGCTTTATATGTATTTACCTATGTATGATAATGGTATATTTCTTAAATATGCATTGACTGGTACCCTTAAATCTTAAATATACTTATCAAGGGTCTAGTTTACTAGATGCATCAGTGTCCTAAATATTATTTCTATTAAACATACACATCAGACTCGTTTCTCTATAGATTAATAAACTGATAATCCAACCTATGCAAAGGACTAGTAAATACTGGCTGGACTTAATTCAGACATACATTCAGAGCATTGTTATTGCTGGGAGTTGAAATGCAAAGATAATGGACTGACTAAGAATAATGTTGGAGACATATTCTACCGTCACACTGCCGAGTGTGTATGAGGAGGTGTATGAGTGTCAATAAATTAAAACTGCTTTGTCTCTACAGAGAAACAGGTGTGATGTGTATGTACGTACATATTCTATAAGTAAATCATAGTTTAAGCGATTCATAATATTTAATACGATCAAGTACGTAGGTGTGATTAAAACTACCTATATACATATAATAGAAAATCCATTAACAGTATTAATGAGTATGAAGCTCATTTATCTATTATCCCTCTGCAGGAAAACGTGATGTATACATGGATGTCACATTATACGAATACAAAGGATAGTACTTCAACAATCGATACAAACTGTTTGTTGAGCACGCGATTGTAATAAAATGAACACGCTTCGAATTGAACAAACATATTTGAACTTTAATTGCGCTACATGAAAATATACGCACAATTATTAATAAACAAATTATGTGAAAATTATAGTCTGGGACGTAAAAAAATTGGTAACTAGCTGCCGTTCTTACCAGTATGTCGTAGGAGGTGACTAAGGGTAAATCTAATCTATTGGGCAATGGGATAGCAACTTGTCATCAAAAAATGATCTAAATATTATTAATTAATATATAATATTCACATCCTTCAATCCCTTTCCAGGAGGATAGAGCTATAGGTTACTTTTTGGTGATAAATATATATAAAATACAAGTATACTGTGGTTAATTTTATGTATGTGTGTATATACTATGGGTCATTAATAATATAATGCTGGCGTGAGCCACCGAAACTTAGTTGATAGTGGACACTCAATCTCTGACTAACCCAAAAGAGTTGAGCGGTCGTGAACATTAGGTGAAGTAACTTTAGGATCATTATTCTGATATACTGATATACTGACTACACAGTAACTCACATATTCACCTGTAAAGCACTTTTCACCAGACAGTCAACATATACAGGCTTTAGTTATCATTAGTGCTTCTACTTTCTCCAGAAGAAAGCTAGTTAATTATTTTAATTAAGCTATCCCTGCTAATCTGAGAGTTAAGAGTCGAGTCGACGTTTGCACCCGGTATGCTATAAAAAGCGAATTAAGGCTGCAATGACGCTATTTCGTAGCATTGAAGGTTTTATGTAACTTTGCTTTAAGAATTCACAAAATATGTGTGTTTGAAGTTTGCGTAGCGCCATACAGTTTTGGTCTGAAATGCTATAACCGTTTAAAACATAACATACGCTTCATGACTAGTAAACATACTTCTTTGTTATATTATATTTTATTTTATTTTATTGTAATAATGTGAATATAAATATTAAATAATTCGATTTTCAATGCTTCTGTACTTATAATAAATAAAATATTTTCATTCATGATTAATAACTAACGGGCCTTATCGCGTAAGTTTTGATATAATGAAGTTACCTTTATTAACCCGACGTTTTGGCTACGTTGCAGCAGCCATGGTCACATGGTCATAAGTCCCGGTAGTTATTAATCATGAGTATAAATCGCAAATCTTTTAAAACTATAATATTTTCATTTTTTTTTTATTCACGAGTACTTATGTACAAATATCTTTAATACCCATTTCAATTTCCAACTTAAGTTCAATATAAATCTTCAACACATTAAAGTTAAAAATCAAATAACGAATGCCTGGACGTACTACCATACAATACTAATTTCTCAACTTAAATCAAGTACTACTCAAGTAACATATTATTATCCTTTTGAAGTATACCAACAAAGCACTCGAGTTATTGTTAAGAGTTATTTATGACTCCATAATTACTAGTGCGCCTAATTTGTTTATAAATTCCAAAATTTGATAAGATCCAGCCACTTAAGCACTTGGCTAAGGCTTGTCACGCGAACCTAACATTTGAACATTTTAGACTTGACATTTGAGCTTAGCAGAGAAACAGTTATCAGAAAATTTTAATAAGGTTATTAATCATAACGACTTGGGGAGATTCGGACGAACTTTTAAGGGTCAAAAGTAATTGTATTAAAGTTACTAAGGGCAGGGAATTCAGTGAAATGGAATAAAAAGCATAATACTTTTAGTTCAAAAAGGTGTTTACATATTCAACTTCGGTATATTTGTGTTGTTAGGAAGTAAGTAAAAAGGTAACTAGATGTTTGATGTGATTAAGGGAATGTGAATGATCCTATTTATGAATACATAGTTCTTCCTCGATTAAAACTTTAAGAATCTAGCATTTATTTATTTAGCATCTCAAACTATTAAGACACTAAATTATCCATCATTCATATATTTTTATATGAATAAACTCACGGGAAGCGAGATAAAAAGAAAGACCATAAATGAAAAGTTTTAGTAATTAGAAATAAGAGAGATTAAGCAGGATCATTAAACGCGGCGATCAGTAGTATCTGCCTATTCAGTTAGGAAAGAAGAGACATGGGTATACGAATAGAATATACCTGTTCCTTTAAGTGAATAGAGTCATAAATATTTATAAAAAAGTCATTAACCATTGCGGGGCGGTCAAAAGTTCAGATTTCCATTTCCGAAGGCTAATTATAGTTGCACACGTGTTGACCAGATGGTCAGTACTCCATGTGACAGATGGTAAGCCATGTCGCCATTTAATAAATATATGTATGTATAAATTACCTTCATACTGCATCGGCCGATGTTTCCTGTTCTTCATGAGGAACGCCAAGCAAATGACGACCACCAGCGTAGCAGCCAGAGCGCATAGTGTGCCAATAGTCCAGTTGAAGTTGAAACTGGAGTTGCTTTTGGCTTCTGTTGAAAAAAGGACTCTATTTAGTAGATGTTATTTTATTTTTAATGTATATAAGTTACAGCTAGAGTTATGTGGTGAAACTTATTGAACAAACTAACCTAATCTATTTTAAGATAACCAATAGGCAAACGCGTTCACGACCCTTAACCCATGCAGGGTACTCAGAGGTTCAGGTATCCATCTCAGCAATCTCGGTGGTAGTAGTTCTATTAGTATAAACTTATTTTAACTTTTATATTACTATTTTATATTCTAACTTATCTGAATTATAACATATGCTTACATACATAAATACACTCAACAGTCATCTATCGCCTTATAATAATAATAATAATAATATTTGGACATTACTACACCAATTGAACTAGCCCCTTGGTAAGTACATTTAAGACTTGTGTTAAGGGTACTAGTCAACGTATATTTAAGAAATGTATACATATTATATATAGATAAATACATATATAGCATATATAATCAACGACCAGACTGGAAAGCAGTAGAAAAGCGTAGTTCTTAACTCTGCCACCACCGGGAATCGAACCCGGGACCTCACGATTATCGGTGTCTAACCGATCGCGCCACGGAGGTCGCCTTATCTTATGGGTAAATTAATTACGAGTATTATTTAAACGTACATCAAAATATATTAAAATCCTCATTAAAAATACTGTTTTATACACCACAATAAAACAGTCCCAACTCAAACCTAACCTTTGGTTTGGTGTATATTTGAGTATTTTTGATGTGCATTTAATTATGTTTCATTAATTACTATCAAATTATAATATCATCAATACGACATATCTTCAATACACTGTCAATCACTTAATACGCTTACTAAGTGACTAGTTCCTTGTTCTATTGCAATCTACGTAACACTACTTTTAACAAGTTCGTTCAAAAACCTTTTACACCATATAACTTAATACCTGTGTGAAGAGCTAATCTAGAGAGCGTGTGTATCCGTAGCGTCACAGCTTCTGATCTTCCCCGAGCATTGAAAGCGTAAAACAACATTTTGAGCGCGCGACCAGCTCCCAAAGACCTCAGCACCCATACTGGTTGTTCCGCAGTGGAGTTCGCGATCAACTGGCCAGAAGACCACGCTTCTACTATGTAAGACGAACGGAGACCTCCGTCGTAACCTTTCATGAGAAAAATGAACTTAAATAAGTGTCAATGCGAGTGTTTAATGCATTGAGGCGAGTGTAAAAGCTTTGAGTTTGCTGTTAAACTTGTTCTATGTTTTCGTGTAAGTATTATGATTTTGTCTATGCTGCTTTATATAAGTAACACTAGGTTTTATAGTAGACAAAGATTTGATTATCTATAGTAGATCAAGCTACTTTTCTTTTATTAATATCAACTAAAAGTAAAAGTTTTAATGCAAATTATACCAAATAAAGACATTGGCTTTTGTTTCAGAAACCACTTGCTTTGAAAACCTACATACCTAAATACATATTTCAGGAATGTAAAGAGTATATCTGGGTCCTGGGAATTTTCAGTACCAATAACTGACTTTATAGTTTGTATAAACGTTCACAGATACATTTATCATATAATATTTAGTAGCTCAATAACCCCTCAATATAATAAGAGGTATGTATATTTGCACAAGTACGCAATAATATTTCCCTCACCAAACTATGCAGAACAATTCCAATCATACCTCGAAATCCATACTACGAAAGCGATACTAAGACTTACCAGTATTACATTTTAGTTCCACGGAATCATCTGTCAGGTTAGTCGTGGAACAATTGTATGGAGGGTCAGGTTTCACAGCTGGTAGCAGCGTGAATTTGCAGGGATGAATTTGTTGGCCAGCCAAGTTGGTCGCCCGACACGACAGGGCCCCGTAATCGGCGTCGGATGTTGGCGTGAATGTCAGTATCGCTTTCCCAGTTGAGTCTATCGTGTAATTTTGCTGGAACAACGGGTTCTTTGTTAGTTATCGCGGTTGCTAGGCAACAAAGAAAGTTTTTGAGAGTATTTTGATATTTGGGATACTAAAACATCGATTGAACTAGCCTATTGGTAAGTTCAATTAAAACTTGTGTTAAGAGTGCTAGCCAATGTATTATTATGAAATATATTCTTAGAAAGATAGAAAAACATATTTAGCATATATAACCAACGACCATACGGGCAAGCAGAAAAAAACGTAGTTCTTAACTCTGCTTCCACAGGGAATCAAACCCAGTAACTCTCGATTAGCGTTCAGGTGATTAACCCTTCGCGCCACGGATGTCGTAATAGCATAAGTTAGATAGCACCTTTTCATAGCCTAAATCTTGATGCAATAAACTCACTGACAGGAGAAAATATGAATTGATAATGCATCCTATTTCCGTACAGCTTTTGTTATTGCTCCATTTCGTTCATTCCTATTGACAAGGACAGCGCAGATGCACTTTGACAATTTGGCTAAGGAAAAGGTGTTTAGATATCTTTTCATTTACTTTAAATACCATAAACCCGTGCATTAACTATAAAAACGATATTAACAAGATGATTAAATTACTCTAAGTTCTTACTCTTACTTATATAACAAAACAACCCTATTATGCATGATTAAAAGGGACCTTGTAAATATTATCATGTCCAAGGTTCTGTCCACCCCGAAATGGATGGATGTCGTGAATGTATATGTATTACATTACTTAAGCTTTTGACCAATGTAAGATCTCTCAAAATCAGTGACAGGCAAGCGGTGTTGCAATTCTTATTATTATTACTATCACCTGTTCTGGGATCAAGTAAGTTGTACTCATTCACGATCTTTTCCTTCACTGTATGTTTGATTCATTTTGGAAATAAATTTTTATGGCCAAAATATACATCAGAATTACTTACATACAGGTACATACTCTAAAGTTTTAATCCTGTACCCACTGATACAGAATCAAGCCTCAAACGACTGAACTACACTGATTTTTTTAGTACAGCAAATATACTCACGGCGTCTATTTCAATGGTACCGACAGAGTTGTTAAGAGTCCATTGAAACGTCTTAGGGAGAGGAAAGGCATCTACTTCGCAGGGAATCCTCACTTCTTCATTCAAAGCAGCGCCTACCACCACTGCTGAAGGCTTTAAGCACACTGGTTTGTCTGTGGAATAAAACATACGTGTAGATTTACGTTCTTTAATACCTTTCGGTGTGGACAAAACTTTAAAGAAAATATCTTAGATTGCTTTTTAGCTTATTTATTTGGGTTTTAATGTCATAGATATACAATGGTCCTATATAACACTCTACATAGATGTAGTAATGCCTCTATCTCCCTTATGGGATAGGCAGATATTATCGATTGCTACATTGAATAGGTGACAAATATATTCATTCATACTAATATATGTTTCCCTGTTCTTCATGCCAAAAAGAATAATCTTAAAAATATAAGAAATATCTTAAAAAGAATGCCTCTAATTTGATTAAACATCTAAGTTACCTTTTTATATCTATCAATGATTCCGTTATAAGTTTTTAAATAATCCAATATGACAAAACTTTTCCTCAAAAAATACTTTGTCGTAAAATCTGTACAAGCTACTTTCAAATTCATTCAAAACATCCATCCTAAGATTTAATTAAAGCTCCACACACACTACTCACGTCATACGAAATTCATTTAGTACACCTCTAAAAGCAAACATATTTTTGTGTTCCTCACTGATTCAAGAGCGAAATTGAAGAGGTTGCCATGGCGACGGTTTCAACTTATTTCCTTTTTGAAAAGCGGAGATAGCTCGAGGTGTGAACTGCGCCTTAGCTCACAAAAGGTGACAGCGTAAATAGAATGATTTTAATATCGCTATATTAAAGTTTAATTGTTAGCGGAAATATTAATATGGCGTAGCTAAAATTGTAACAATAGTGTGAATGAATACATATAATGTGATGTTATCTTATCATGGGATGTTATGTGTTATATGTTATCTTACGGAAAAAAGACATCAAAGTGGTAGAAAGTAATTAGAGGTCTGGATCCTGACAAACCATTAATATTTTTTTTTAAAATGACTGTAAAGGCTATACAAATGAAATAAAGTAAAAACTATCATAAATGTATCGAAATATGGTAGTAACATCGATAATTCTAGTTATTTATAACAAAATGTAAGCTATTTTTGATAATGGCTAACCTATAATTAGTTTTTTCTTTTTTCCATTCGTACCCACTTCATACAACGTAACATTTCGATTCCCTTGTCACAAACGCAATTCACGCCATAAATAAATAAAACTATAAATCACCAAAGAGTCAAAGTACCACCAAAGAGTCGAAACACGAGCGGCCTATTTGCAAGTTCTCAGCCAAGGATAGTGTGGAATCCCATTTACTTATCCGACAGTGTGTGAGGCTCTTTGCATCTGAATAAATTGATGTATTGCCATGTGTGAAGTTAGTGGATTGAATAAGCTTTGGTGTTTGTGCTTAAAGGGAAATTGATGGTGTATAGTACATATATGTATAGCTACGTATTTAGAATATTTATTTCTTTAGTATGTATTTGAGTATAGAGTTTCTAGCACCTAAGATATCTTGTTATAAGAATAAAACTATGAAAATAAAAAATTTAAGTAGTAATTTATTGGAACATTGAAAAGCGTATTATTTTAAAGCTCATCCATTAAACACAACTCTGCTACTTGATTTTCGTATACAAGCAATATGTGTCATGATAAAATATTGTCTTATTATCTATAATTTAAATCTTCATGCCGTAAATGCTAAAGAAACCACTTTAATTCATTCTTCTTATTGCTAAAAATCGTAACCGATAAGTATTACATACACTAAAATGCAACAATACTTATATCAATAAACATATACATATACAATATCTCCCTTTATTCTGTACAATTTGCGTCTTATAAATACAATTCAATGGAACCATCGTTATGTTACCACAACCCTAATCCTAATATTAATCTCGAGGCGCATTTAATCACTGTTTAGTTTATTAAACACTAAACACATATGTACACGGTTGCGTGCATGTTAGGCGAAATTACTCGACTATCATCTTACATGTTAATTAATTATCTATATGACAGTGCCAAGATCATCCGTTCAAGGGTAATGGGACTTTAAGGCTATGGAATAGAGTTGATATTCCAATGCGTTTATCAATTCCTTACCATTCAGAATTTGGCTTTAGGCTTCCTTAAAGATAATGTTGTTCCTGTCATTGGTTTTCTATAGGTTATCTTTGAATGAGGTATTATATGTATATATTATACGTTAATTATAAAGGGATATATGAAGCTGAAACTGACGGTTTAAAACTTGATGCATATCAGGATATGATTATAGAACAGATGTATATTTGTCAGTTGTCTTTTTATTACCCGACGGTCCTTTTAATACTGCACTTGTTTTTAGATTATGGTATGTCTTCAAATCAGTATCAACGTTGAGCTCGTAAGAATCCTCTCGAAACAATCTCAGCCAAATGAATGACCCCGGTCACCTCACCGCGCGTTTTTTCTTTTCTTGTTATTCTTTGACATTCGATTTACAGAATTACCTCCAAAGACTAAACCCAAAATATTTATCCTATCACCATCATTTTCGATTTCCGCCAATTTTTAAATACGGATATAACTTTACGTTACAACTATAAATAGATATTGTTTTGACTATTAGACTCAAGTTTTTAGTCTTTTAACCAGTATGGAATGATTGTAGAAAACTATTGACTCGGAAGTCGAATATAAGAATATTATGTAGGAAGGTCGTGTATTAAAAAAATACTGCCATGCATCCATACTTTCGATAAAGAATAAAACCATATGCAAATACTCGGTAGGCCAAAGTAGAAGGTAGAGTTTGACGTGATAGGCCGCGTAGAACTTATTTAAATCAAAATGGAGATATTCTTCTTTAGGCGGGTGTACGTAGTGTGAAGAACAGAAGAGCATGTATGAGAAGAATAAATAATGTGAGTGAAGCAAGAGAGATTAGTCAAGATCGTTCCAGGTGGCGATCAATAGTCTCTGTCTTTCTCGTTAGGGATGTAGAGACGTGATGCATGTATGTAAATAATCAATGCATACACGCACAGGTTTAAAAGCTATTATTTAAGTACAATATTCATTAAAGCGAACGATTTCATCATATTCGATTTTCGATTAAAGCTTCAATGATTCATCAGCTTTTATTCGTGTTTCGTTTCATTAAATATGAAGAGGTATTAATGGCTCTGTCACGTTGCATTTTATATTGTTCACTCAACTCTTTTTGACTACTAATGGGGGATAACAGGTGTCCAATATTATTTAAAGGGTGAGTAGTCAAACTGTAAAAGGGGTATTAATTTGGCATCTAGAGAAACAAATTCTAAGGATATTTTTAGATACTGTACGGATAGAAAAGTTAAAAGTATTTGTCTTTAGAAAATAGTAGTAGTTTTAAAATAAAGTATAGAGAGAAATTGCCTTTTTAATTACGAAACTAGACAAAAGTATTTTGTTTTGGTAATTCATTGGTTTCTTAGAATACCAATTTCTTAGAAAATATGCTGAAGCAACCTAACTACTGCAAGAGATAGTTTAAAGTAAATGCTTAGTTTTCAATTTGATTAAAAGTGAACTTTGAGTGACTATGAAGCCTATTAAGTGTTACTTGATTTTAATGCTTACTGTCTTAATAATAGAGCTACTCGTATTTAATGCCATAGGCAAAATATGAACTTGTATTCTTTACTTGAATTAACTTCACTTTGTTATTTTTAATCCGATCATTTTATCACAGTTAGTACATACATATATTCACGCAGCAGTCACTTACTTTTCATATCGTTTTTAAAAATATAGTCTTTATCATTAAAAAGTTTTCATAAGTTTTTAGGCCTACTTCTTCCAAAACTCCCATCTACACTTATGATCAATTGCCCTCCTCTTTACATTATTTACATTTCATTCATTTACATACATACATACTAGTACATTTATACATTCACGTCCTTCAATCCGAGGCAGACAGAATATGATATCTCATAGGTCACTTTTTAGTATGAATATTGGGGTCACAATGACATAATGTAACATTGTTTCATTGCTAGCCCATCGCTCAATAGATTATATTTACCCCTAGTCCCTTAGTCGTCACCTATGAAATAACAGGAAAAATGACAGCTAGTTAACATACCTTTAAGCCCCAGGTTATCAAAACTTATTCACATAAACATGTATTTTTTATTACATGTTCCACTTACATATAACTTGTAAATGTACAGCCTGCGATCGTCCGTCGCCTTCAACGTTAGATGCTGTACAAACGTAGCTCCCTGCTTGCTCTCTTGATACGCTTTGCAGGGCGAGATGTGTGGACCCAGCTATCACTCCTGCTCGTTGATTGTGGATCATTGTTTGGCCCTGTGTAAGGAAATAGGTGTTTAAAAAGTCACGTTGACGGTACAGGGAGTTTCTTGCTTATGTGCTGTTTGGGAACTTCACTGGATAGCGATTTAAAGTTATACTATCCATTTTTGACATGGGTTATCTGTCACATTGAGTACTAACTATCTGGTCAACACGCGGGTTCGAGATGGCCACAGAATTACTATCACCGAAATCACGGAGATAGAAACCTAAACCTCTGACTACCTCACTAGGGTTAATAGTCGTAAACGCGTTTGTCTTTTTTATGTATTTTAAATCCATCATAAGAAGTAAAAAGTTTATTTGTTTTGATGGTTCTCACGAAGTTATGCAACAAGTTTCTATATATTTAGTTCCCCGATGATAAAAGGTAACAATAAAGCATCTTTGATAACGTTAATGTATGTGAAAGAAGCAAGAAAGATTTATCAAATTCCAGGTGGCAGATAGTCTCTACCCATCCCGTTAGGAACTTAGAAGCGTGAACATATGTATAAAGGGTCTAGTACTCACATTATGCTCCCAAACGACCTTATAAGCTGGCGGGTTAGCGCGCACGATGCAGTCGAAGTATACGTCGTCACCCTCTTCGATGTCATTCGGGTTCAACTTCGATCCCAGCTGCAACGCCACTATTGGCATGTCTGGAACAAATTGGCTTATTATATACTCGTAATAAATAAAGGATATTTGGTATCGAGTTTGAATCTTAAGTATTATTGGTATTGTATTGTTGAGTTAAAGTTCTTTAGGGATGAGATGGAAAAGGCAATTATTAGAAAAAAAAAACTATAAAATTAAGAACCAGAACATATTCATTTCCTTCTCATAAATTAAAACAAATATTACCTTAACAGTATGCGTGCTATTTATTCTGACCATGAATCAGATAATTTATATCAGTAAATTCAACATTTATTTGCCACATAAATCGGATGGATGAAAGAAATGTTATACAGCCAAAGTGAAAGCTCGTAGCCTTACACGGGGTAGGCCGCGTAGAACATAATACAGAACAAGTTTCGTACATAATCACGGCGGTTGAACGTAGCGTGAAGAACAGAAAAGCATGCATGAGAAGGGTGTTAGTTAAGCAAAAAATATTTAGCAGGATTGTTCCAGGTAGCGCGTCTTTGCCTATCCTCTTAGAGACGTATAGTCATGAATACATGTATGTAAATTTTACACTACCAAACTTCAATAACAACACCAATAAGCATATTTGTCTAATAAACCAATGGCCTATATTCTAATACTCACAATGTAAATTGAGCGTGATGGTAGACTCGATGGTGGAGTGTTCCAACGTGGCGTGGGAGGCTCTGCAGACCAGGGTTCTCCGGTCATGCTCCATGCGGGGCGTCCAGCGCAAAATCGATACAGTTTCATTACCGTCTGCAGAATTCTGCAAAAGTGCGACACAAATTACCTCCCATTTCCAACCTTGTCACCTAAACAGGAAGGTTTATTTTAGAACGCTCTTGCGGGAGTCTCACTCCATATTTTAGTAGCTAATTGAATTTTGATGTGTCATCAAATTAAAATTAATATTGGCACGGTTACGCGCGCAGGTATTTCCACTGGAAGGAGCTTTTTAATTTAATGGAGTATTAGCAATAATGACTTGTTGCTTTGATGGTTTATTAAAGGGAAGACTATGAAACTGGAATATTCATTTTGGGAAAGGGTTTAGATATTAATCTTCTAAATTAATAAAGATAATGATTGATTTACAGCTTTTGACTTTGTTTTGATATTAATTGTCTTCATTTAAGAGTCATTGCATTATTTCCACAAACCACAGATACAGATTCTAAGTAATCTAGCTGTTCACATTTACTATAATATTCTCGAATTGCAGTATTTTAATTTATGTACTATTGTCAATCTATTTTAGTGAAATAAATTAAACTTATTTCCACTAATAAAACATCATATTCATATACCTTTCAAGGAGAACGGAACCTTGGAGAGGTGACACCATCTCCTATCCCATTTATTATTACCATTAGGGTAGTAAAGTCACATGGAACATTAGTGACAGATACCATCCTATTAACCACTACTCACATTTTACGACATATCAGAAAGAACGGCAGCTAGTTCTTCATTTTACGACCCAGACAAACATAATATTTAGAATTAGTGACAAATGTCAAGTCCACCACCCGATATCAACTAACCCCTAGGCACCTTTTAGGACATACGCCAGCTAGTTATTCTTTTTCCGTCCCAGTCACACATAACACCCAGTGATTACCTGCTGCGGCTCCCGTACAAGTAATTGCTTGCCATCTAGCCACCAGGTGATTATGGCAGGGGGGCGGGCGCCGATGGCTCTGCAGCCTATCTCGGCCTCCTGACCCACTGTCAAGGGCTGCTCCCTGGCGAGAATCTCTACGAGGAGTGGCCTCACTGTGGACAAATGGTACTGGTATAGATGGTGCTTTGTATGGGAACAGGGTAAAAGGATTTGAAGGTAAGTAGGTTTAATATTAAGTGAACTGGATAATTTGATCGATAGAATGTAAAATGTAGTCACGCCTTGTCTGTGTGTCTAAATTAAAACGTAGCTATCGTTTTCTTTACTATATGGGACTGTGTCGTATACTTTATATCACTCGACGTTTCGACACACAGTTACAGAGGCCGTGGTCGCGGAAGGTATCAATACTTATATCGTTATGTACGACCGAGTTCTAATATAGTAAAAATTCGCTGTTATTAACCCTCTTTAGATTTCAGTGGTATAGCAACAGAAAAATGTGTCGAATCGATTATTACTTAATACAATATTCATGTATGGTTTATTATTCGTTGAAATATTCTAATGTATATCACACTTCTTAAATATATTATTTGTTGCAAACGGTAAGATCACAGAATTATAATTTCAATAAGCCTGAAAGTATAATAAATTAATAACATTTATATGAAAGCTTCAGTATATACAGAAACTTAACCGCTAAACACCAAGATATTTCATGGATTACCGGGAAACGGTGGCTAAAAGCTCATTCTAAACATACCAATCTAAAAGGAACCTTATTACTTCGTACATACGATAGAGTTTAGCAAAAAAACCTACCTCTATACAAGTAGGTATTCTTGTATGAGTAAACGTAATAAAAACACCAGTCAAGAAAATTCACAGTCATTTAGCAGCAATATTTCAAGGCTGACGACATAAAATTTCAAACGTCGAATTAAAAAGCTTTCTCCCCAACAAAAGAAAAAGAAATCACTGCTATTAAGGAAAAACCGGCCATTTTGGAACCTGCCTAACATCGGAAGTCTAATGGGTCCGATGTATATCCTAAAGTCGCGCAAGGTGTGCTATAATGTCCTATTAGCGGGTACAATGTGACAGTGGAAGAATAAAAACTGATGTCATTCGCGTAACACAATAAGTGGAAAATGCCATGTCATGTTGTCCGTTCCGAACGCAATCCGAGTCCGTGTATTGAGTTTTATTTTGTTGCGACTGCCGGGATTGCTGATTGCACGGCCTCCATACGTCATTGCATGGGACAAGGAAATTAATAATAATGCTTGTAAAGTATAAAATTTATTTCGTCTTCGATGTATGAAAGTATTGTAGACAACATTTTAATTTGCTTTTATGAATGGAAATGAGTTTTTAAAATACAATTATGACATCTGTTAATCATTCAAGCGAATGTTTATAATTATATAAGCTTCGATATTTCAAATTAATTTTCTGAAATTATAAGATAATGAACATTTTATTATTTTATACATGTAGTAGATGAAGTTTTGTCAATATTTAATATCTGTACATATATTTCTTCGTTTCGGACCACAGCACGTTTCACTAAGCAATATTAGGTAATAAGTACTTACATAAACGGCTCTCGAAAATAAATCTTATATAACTAAAAAACAGAGAACCTCAAAACCCTCACTTCATTCAAAATTTCGTTCCCCGCCCCGCAGACGTGACGTAACTCAAACGCGAAACAAAAGCCGCGCGATTGGAACAACAAGCGCGCGGAACACGAAAATGCAAGATGGCAACCCAACACAATGAGCCGAGCATCTGCATGTTCCGCTGTCAAATCCATTCTTTATACCCGGGGCTTACTTCACTCATTTTTCACCCCGCAATCTGGGTTAATCGCCGAGATTTGCCTGGATATCCTCACTGCAATAACGTGAAATGAAACCTTGTCCAATGTGGGATGCACTGATTGTGTTCCCCATTATTCCCCCGAGAGCTAGGCTCGGTTTGGAGCGCTTTGCGGCATACCTTTGTTTTAAATGAACCGCAAATTCGTGATGCGAACGCACCTTTGTTAGGTGACCTAGTCTCGTACGTTTCTGGTGACGGTTATAATGTGGGATGTCGATTCTTTATGACGCGGTTTTATTATAACAAGATTTGGTTAAGTTGAACAAGCGTCGTTCAATGGTAGAAGCGATTTTGATTTTTATAATTAGTAATAAAGTCTATGTTTTTAGTGAATATGGGTCAGATATGTTTAAAACAATCTTACACCATAATATTAGTTGAACCTAAATATATCGTAGAATATTTTCTCATTATCCTTCAAGAGAAAGTTGTTAATGAATACTTTAAAAAATCTTTGCAAAAAGCTCCGTTAAAAACAAACATACATACACATCACGCCTGATTTCCTGTAGAGAGGTAGGCAGACGTCACGGATTCCCATCTGTCCCGATCCTGACAAACCACTTTCGCTTCATTGATACTCATTCGCCTTGTCACACGGTGTAAAAAACAAAAGCAATGATTATCCAAGCATCAATCTTACACATTTACCAGCCTTAAAACATATGTATGTATTCATGATTAATAACTAGCGGGACTTATCTACCAGACTACTCAGTCTTCCCGTGACCATGGCTGCTGCAACGTAGCCGAAACATCGGGTTAATAAAGGTAACTTTATTATATAAAAACATACGCGATAAGTCCCGCTAGTTATTATTCATGAGTATAAATCGTGAATCTCTTAAAACTATAATATGTATGTATTATCCTTGCACGATGCGTCCGTGTGAAATAACACTCGAAACCCAGAAACTGGAGCCTCGAACCCTAATAAGGGGGAAAGTTGGAGTCAATCAAGTTAGTTCCGAGATCCAGTGCCGACGCTGTGGGGCCGAGAATAGTCGAACCTAGTTAACACTACGACGCAACTACATCTGTGTTTCGAACTGTGAAACTTTCAACTGGTACATGTAGTTACATACATATAAATTTCCTTCCTTTTATCCCTTTAGGTGGAAAGAGCATCGGAGCTATATCTGTGCTATCAGTTGTAGTTGTTATAAGACTATCAGAGTATTGATAGCCTTGACTTATACAATGCAATACACTTCATTACACTAAATAAACATAATATAAAAATGTGGCGACTTTTCCCAAGTGGGTAAGACCTCCAACATTTTATTTGAGGTCCTAGGTTTGAATCCTGGGTTAGGCGTGTACCCATGGATGAATATGTTATTTTAATATGTTATTTTCATTAACGTACGAAATGTACAGTCGCTAACAGTAAGGGAAAATATCACGAGGAAACCTGCCTATCCCTCGATGCAATAGTCAGTCCCTGTATACGGCAATACGGTTCACTATCAATCACATAGGGTGCCTTTTATTTAGTGAAATGTGGGCTTTGAGTGGCACATACCTAACATGTCTTTGAAATCTCGGAAAAGGTCGCAATGAAACAAGAAAGTGTGTATATGCAAGTCGTGAAGTTGATCTATTTACAATTATTTTATTTAACTGTAACACAATATAAACAACTTTTTATCATTACGTAACCTGCGTTGGCGTAACCATGGCGACGCAATAACAAGAAGTGGAAACGTGTTTGTACATTCGCCGTAAAAATTAGGATAAAAAAGAATAAATAATCTACTCACGATACAACTGTATCTGGACAGTGACCCTGACAGGTGGCACCATGGGTGTGTTGTCAGCTGTGCAGGAGTACACAGCATCCAGGTAACTCCTGGTGAGCTTCCCTATCCTCAGCTCTAAGGTGCTGAGTCTGGTGTCATCATCGATCGGTGACAGAGTGGAGATCACCTTGTCTTCACGCCACCATCGAACGCGTGGCATTGGTTTGCCTGTTGGTTGGAAGGGTATTAATACATACATATACATATATAGTAATAAAAATACATTTAAAAAGATCGAATACTATTGAGGGAAAACATCGTGAGGAAACCTACCTGTACCCCAAACAGGTAACAGTAGTAATAATAGTAAGTAAATTCGGCGTAGCTCAGTAATTCGACATAGCTCAGTTGTTTGGAGCTTGGCTCTGTATCAGTGGGTACAGGGTTCAAATCCCGTTTGAGCATGTACCAATGGAAATGAAGTTTAATGAATTTCTATGTACATTTTCGTAATAAAAACACATTTACGAAATGCGTTGAATTATACGGTGAGGGAAAACATCGTGAGGAAACCTACCTGTTCGTCGAACAGGTAATAGTTAGTGCTTGTTAACCCTAGAAAGATAACCATCCCACGACTTACGTAAAAGATAACCATACGCCTTAAAGGCGCACGATTTTCAAATGTGATTATGTAATGGTAATAAGTAATATTTTGGCCAATAAATGTATTATTTTAGGGGCTTAGACTATTATTTAGAAATAAAAATGATATTTCGTACTAAATTATTAATTTTAAATATTTTTTAACAAAAAAAAGTTATCTTCTTCAAAAATTTACAAAACTTTACAGTCTTTTATGTAAATTGACTAAATTATGAGAAATCACAAAAGTAATGCAATTTTTTCGTATAAACTAGTTTGACTATTAAATAATCAATCTCAAAAATCAATTATTACATCAAAAAGGGCACTTTATAAGCAGGCATGACAAACTTCAATTCTGTGTTCACCACACAGTGTTTTTCGACATTTGGTGGAAGTAGTTTTCGGCATTCCTTTTTTTTTAGACGAGTACAGTAGTTACAGTAACGCCTTTCTTTGCTGGAGGCTCTTCGTTATCTGCAGAAGCTTGGCCATGGAGCTTTGGGAGAATATTTTCAATATTACTCCGAAAATATCTTGGCAAAGTGGGAGCATCTAATCTTTCCGACATCAAAGTGGCAGTTAGCCGAGTACTAAGTTTTTTCATGTGTTCTCGTCGGTTTAATGACTTTTCATTTTCAGACAAAACATTATGATAATATATGATATACGAATTCACGAAAGTAATGTTCAAAATACCATAAAACATTGCCATAGGCCATCTATTAGTTTTCCTTGAACAAAACATAGCAAAACACATCTGATCGAAAGTCAACCCCTCTTTAGTTTGATTTTAATACATTACTATATCCGATTTGCCGGTAGATGAGTTGAGGACACGTTCTTCGTCGCACGATGATAAGAAATAAACCATCTTTGATGGTTTGGGTTTGTACAAAACTAGCGTCAAAGGTCCATAGTAATTTTACAGCTGCAAACTGGTCAAGATCGTGTATTTTTTAATTTCACAAGGTTCTGTTGCATTTGATCATCTGCCAATCTTCTTTTGCTTGTCATATTAATATACTAAATGATCTCAACTGAAATAAAACACATAAACATCACTTTATGTTCAATAATACGACAGCAAAAAATCGCTCAAAGTTACATAAAAGATAACCATACGCCTAAAGAGCGCATGAGTCTGCTGTATTGTCTAAACTATGGTACTTACTGCGAAAATATGGTCATTACGTGGAAGAGTAGATCGACGACGGAGTTGGTTGAAAAGCACAACTCGATACGTATTGTCAGTCGAAAAAGCCAGCACGATATTCATCGCGCGGGCGCCTTTGCGACGTAGGTTATCTTTCTAGGGTTAATGGCGACATGGCTGACCACCTGTCACATTGAGTACTGACTATCTGGTTAACACGTGGGTTCGAGGTGTCCATAGAATTACTACCTTCGCAATTGCGGAGATGGACACCTGAACCTCTGACTACCCCGCAAGGGTTAATGGTCGTGAATGCGTTTGTTTTGTTTTTTTGTAATAGTAAGTGCTTGTAAATGGCAACATGGCTTACCACCTGTCAAATTGAGTACTGACTATCTAGTCAACACGTAGGTTCGAGGTGGCCATAGAATTACTACTTTCGCAATTGCGGAAATGGACACTTGAACCTCTGACCACCCGTCAAGGGTTAATGGTCATGAACACGTATATATTTTTTTGTATGTTCACACCTTGACGTTCCCAACAGGATAAACAGAGATTATCGATCGCCACCTGGAACGATCCTGCCAAATCTTGCTTCACTCACACCCATTAACCTTCTCATACACGCTCCTTTGTTCTTTACACTACGTACACCTTGAGAAGAATGTCTTCAATTTGATCTGTATAAGTTCTACGTGGCCTACACCGTCCAATTCTACCTTCCACTTTACAGCTCGGCTTTATAGATTTTTTTGTAAACATCTAATCATTGTCTTTATACACTTTCAGTGTGGACTTTAGAGATACAAAAATTTAAAAAATTGGTCCTGAGACTCTTAAGTATGAATATTACGGTTGTGATGTCATATAGGACACTGGTGATAGGTTACTAGCCTATTGCCCAATAGATCCAATGTTCTTGGAAATGTATCGGAAGTTTGTAAGGATATGTTTGTGTAATAAGTACAAATATACGTAAAATCAATATAAGATAAAGTAAAGATAAGTTTCTAATATTTATACATATATGTACATAACGCCTGATTCCCTAAAGAGGGATAGGCAGAGATCACGGATCCTCATGAGTCCCGATCCTGACAAACCGCTTTCGCTACTTGACACTCATACACCTCCTCATACTCACTCTGTCGTTATATATAGATGCTAGCCAATCGCACCACGGAGGTCCCCATTAATGTAAAGAAATAAGCAATATGTGATATCTTAAATTAGATATGTATTTAATAGTACAAAATGTATGTTTATTTTCTAGGATGCGTGCTACCCCTATAATTCTGCAGTGATGGTTTGTTTATTTATCAATAAAAAAAACTTAATATTAAAACAAAATGTATCTTTAGTCTTGTAATTTGGCACTGGGCAAAAAACTCCTGAGGCTGGAGTTTCTTGTTGGTTCTTCTCCAAACTAGAGCTTCCGAACCAATGGTAGAATCATAGTTGTTAGACAACCTGTTCCACTCAATATATTTCGACGTTCAATGAATCTATTACTGTGCTTATATTGAATAAAAAATTTTGCCTTTGACTTTATCACCTATCATTGGATTTTTTTGACTTTCTATACACCATACACATCACGCTCGCCTCCATACAAAGGGATAGGCAGAAATTAATAATCAGTCCTTCATACCTCCACTGACTACGCAGCTTAGTCGTAAACTGGTGTCTTCGTGATACGGCCCTGCTACGCCGGTTATTTCCCTGTTGTTCTCGTCGAATATTTTCGGCTTCTCAGGTAATTCTGTAAAACAAGAACACGAAAACAGTGAATAAAATTCTTCTTTCATAACCAGTTACGTAACCTTGGACCTCATACACACTCGGCGATTATTAAGAGTTACTAAAATTACCCTGTAGTGTAAGAAGTGTAATATAGACCAAATTATAATGTATGTAATAATGTGTCGAGGTCAGTACTTTAGTACTAGGTAACTTTGTAGTATAAATATCGAGGTTGAGATATTATATGAGAGATTGTTGACAGTTTGCTAGCCTATCACCTAATACAGGCCATTTACCCTTAGTTCCTTATACACCTATAACGGCGTGCCGGGATGAACGGCAAGTATTTAGCATACTTTTTACGTCCCAGACTAATAAGGGACCATGGTATGAGTGTACTTTCGAAAACATCATATCTACACGCGTTCAAATAATTGACACTAAGTAAGAATTGACGCATGTACCTATGTTATCAAATACTAGTGACCTTTTCCTCACCGTTGTTTTGATGTCAGTGTTTATATTGCTAAAAGCGTATGAAACGTTTTTTTAAGTAAAAAGGACAAAGAAAATACTACTTTCATTCTAGTCTAGTGTTTGAATGATGGAATTAAAAGAGGCACTAAGTTGCAAAAAAAAAATAAAACGAAGTATGCAGTTTTGTCCTAAGTGCTATTGCCACTGCTCTAAATTGGGCACTAAGTCCTTATGAATCAATGGTATTTAGTGCGTATTTTAATACCACCATTCGTTTGTATAAAATGCAAAGGCCTGTTATTCTGATCAACATGTTATTTTAGAAAGATATATACGCATGTATCTACGTAATAACATGATGTCAAATAAGAATCTTTGAGACGTTACTCCTCTCTACGAAAATACTAATTATCTGGAAGTTTCGCTAAACGCAGCAACAATTTGCCGTTGAATCCCTAAAAATACAAAAACGAGAGATCCCGAACCGTCCTTAAGAAGGTTGTCTTAAAATATTTCAGCTAAACGCAACAAGGAAAATAATCAAGATTTTAATGAGCATAGCATTAAGAAAAGGGCAAGTTAATAGAAAGAAAACATTTGCTCAATCCCATTTTCCTTCTTTATCTCAGGCATTGTGTGAAACAAATTGCGGTTATATTTTAGGACACGCTGACGATCTTTGTAGCACGATTGTTTAACCACTTGAACGCTAATCGAGAGGTTCTATTCACGGTGGAGGCAGAGGAAAGAACGCTTTTCTTCTGTTTCAGTTGGGTTGTAGATTATAATGTTGTATTTTATGTTTTTATATCTGTATATATGTATATGTATCTATGATAAGTATATATTTCTAAAATATACGTTGATTTAACACAACTTAAGGGGTTAGTTCAATTGATGTAGTGACCTAATTATAATAATTATTACAGTAGCTATAATTGTAACATGGTTTAAAGTCGCTAACGGTAAGAATATGTAGGTAGGCAATAATAGCCAGTGTCTGTATACGGTGGAACGGCTTACTACCTATCACACTGGGTGCTATCTAGTTGAGTGGCTCATACCTAACATGCCTTCGAAATTTCGGAGATGGCCACTCAAGCCTCTGACTATCCCGGCATAATAAGAGAATGTACATACACTAGTCGTGAAGCTTATGTATGTATGTTATCATAGTAATTTCAATGTTTTCCTAAATGGCTAGGTTTAAAATGAACCGAATGTGGCAACTTTGTGTGCCAAACTAGACTTCTAAGCATGTAATATTCATGGCACAGACACACCTACGCCGCAACTAGGTAGAATATTTATGCTAGGATGTCTATTTATAGTATTTCAATATAACATATTGTTAAGAAAGGTATTAATTCAAGTTTTTACCAATACAAAGTAATAGTAAGTGTTATCAATAACATTAAAGCGAAAATGATTTTTCAGAATTGGATAAATATGAAATAATTTTTTTCTTACGACTAGTAAAAGATTGAAGTGTAACTTATTAGAAGATACTCAGTAAATATCATTTAAAATCAATATCTATTGAAAATCTTTATCTCCTAAGGATAATAAACTAATAAGTACATGAAATTAAATTGTAAATAAGCCTGGATTTGAAAGTTTAAAATCTTTCGCTCTTGATTGGAAATTAATGATTAGCCCGTAAATACAACATCTTAAAATACTTAAGCGAGTGGATTACGGAAATATTAATCTGCTTAACTTCCTCAACGGATTTTGGTTAAACTGGATGGATTTATTAAAAATTCAATGTTTATACAAAGCAGCGAACCTAAGGAAATCTACTTTAAAATATAATACATAAATACGATGACTCTAAATATTATAATCTATTAATTGAGTATATTTACCACTGCTTACTGTCCTACAAAAAACTGGAGTCACTCATGTTTATATAAGTACCCCTATACTTTAACATAAAATACGCTTTACGACTTGCATATACATACTCCTTTTTTTAGTGACGGAGCGGTAAGAGGCTTGAGTGCCCATCTCCGAAATCGAGTTTCTAAGACATGTTAGGTATGGGTCACTTGAAGTCCACGTTTCACGAGATAGACAGCAACTAACGTGATATGTTAAACCGTATCGCCGTATATAGACACTGGCTACCTCTCGGAATAGGCAGGTTTCCACACGATGTTTTTTTACCCTCACCGTTTGCGACTGTATATTATGTACGTAAATGAAAAACACATATTTAATATTCATTCATTTGTAAATGCAAGAGCCAAGATTCGAACCTAGCCCTTTCTCATATGAAGTCATAAGTCTTACCCACTTGGCTACAGCCGCTTATATTCTATAAAATGTATTATATATGATACCATTATCTCTTCAGCGTATATAGATTTTAGCAAAACTGTATTGATGCCAAAATCTCACCACATTGTCAGAGCAGTGCAACTGATCAATTATCGACATAGGTAACAGAATTCAAGCACTAGATGCTATCTAGGCTATTATAAACGGTCTATTTCAGTCATAAACTCGGCCTATTTGGCTACGTTCCGAAATGGGTCCTATAAATTTCTAACGAGCGGGCCATTGGCTAGGTCGGCTGTTGATTTTATTCCTTATTCACATAAGCTCATTTGCGGCCGTAATTTATACACAAACGGTATACGTGGTTCAAGCTGGTTTGGCGTTCATGTAAGTGGGAAATATCTGCCATTCTTGCCGTGTTAGAGACGAGATAGAGAATATGAAGACGCGGGTGTGCTTTGAAGGCTACGAAACGAAAAAATATTCTCTGTTTTTTTTAAAACAAATCTTAAGAATTCGATTTTGTAATTATAAGTCTATTTTATAAAATGTTACAAACATATGAACTTAATTAGCTTTTTAGGACGCTAGAAACATTTATTGTGTAAAAGAATCATTACATTATCTAGAGCAGATATAAATAGTTAGTCGTAAAATGTCCTAGATTGACTGACGTCTATAATTCCTAACATCAGAGAAACTTTTCCTACGCGTCAGCCTTAGTTGCGAAATAAAAGTTGAGAAATATTAATGATGTAAGCTAGCGCATAAAATTCTTACACATTATATGTATGGGAAGCTAATAACATTAAAATCAAGTGTGAAATTAACACAGGGTCAGGTATAGTAAGTAAGTAGTAGTAAAGTAATATAAGTTCTATAGGACTACATGTTTAGTTTGTAGTATACAAGTATATCGTAGATTTTATCGGAACTTATATCGTGTCAACAATAATCTATATGAGATCAAAACTCTACTATACTCGTACAAGCTAATAAGTGAACAAGAAAATGTTTTCATGTCTCCAAGGTTCTGTCCACCCCAAAAGGGAATAAAGGACGTCGTTTATGTATACATACACAACACTTATATGTTATTTCGAGTCTACTTTGTGACTTTTAATTTTATTCCTTTTTCATTATAAACTTAGTTTAACTTTCATTTCACTTAGACGTGAACAAGTAAGTAACGTCATGTAAAACTATGTTAATAATAAAATAAAATAGTAGCACTAAGTTTCCAAGTATCTCAAATTAAGGTTCCCTGTTAATACACCTACAATTGAGGTCAGTGGGTGAACAGATGCGTGCACCCTTTGTATGGCAGGTGCACTGCGCTTAACGAGACCATGGCGTGAGAGCCTTGAAAGGGCGCTAAGGCTTTTGTCAGCATTCTAGTGAGGACAAAACTATGGAATGAAAGGTCAGATGGGTATAAAAAGGTTGTCAAATCATGTATAAGTCATAGATTTAGATGTTTTTTTAATAATTCTTGAAATAAGTTGTTGATGTATTAATTGGTCATTTGAACGAGTAGTAGATGATCAATACGCAATAGTAATACTGAGAAAACTGACTAAGTATACTGTTAAAATAATATTAAAACTAATTATAAGTAGATAAACTAAATAATGAAACATAAGTTAACACTTTACAGCCATTATTGCGTGCATAGTGATCAGAACTTTAAGCGCCTAGTTTAATATGTCTGAATAGTCAGTATTACACATCTTATTCAACTTTGAAATTATCAATTCAATATTCCTGCTAAAAAGTGACCCAGGAGATACTATGTCTCTGAGGTTACACCTACCTCGACAGGAACTAAAGGACGTGAATATAATACGTAGATGTTATTCAATGTCCGTTAGCTTATTTGTAATTACAAATGGCCATTCCTGAGGCTTACAAACGTCTACCTAATCACTTTCCTCGCCATAAAAGTGTGTACGAGTATGTATCCGTTGGAAAAAGCGCTGTTAACCAAATACGAATATCCAGAAAAAAGGAAAATTCCAGTCACAACTCCGCGCTGACACCTCGCTGTCACAACAATAACCTCCGATCTGCTTTTTGAATAAGCGCAAATTGCTGATGTATATTGTATGAACGTTTTGCAGTAAACGGAACGGAGTATTTGGTATTCAGTTGCACAATTTCAAAGTTCAGGCTACTATAAATTTTGTTCGTACGGCCTGTGCGATGCGGCGATCTAAATTGAGCCTTAGGACTGATGCAGTTGGTCGAGTTTAGAATGGAAGGGCAGTGTCGTGAGTGATGACTGGGGCTTGAGGAGTAATTTTGGATGATGATTGCAAACATTGCAGGTGCAGTCCGTGTTTCATACCTCGTGAAGTGTGGAGACTACAGTTAGAGATTTGTTAGAATTATTGTTATCTGATAAGTAAATTAATATCGGTTTAGTTCACAGTAAAAGCTTTAAGTTCGTAGTCGCTTTTAAGACGAAAACTTAGCTGGACTATGTGGTCGCATTATTGAACTTTAAGCGTAAATATATAAACATCAGATACAGAAATGGCAAGGATTCTATTAAATAAGTCAAACTACACTATTTGTGTCTTTATAATATAGGAATTATAAGGTTTACATTAAATAAGTCAAACTATATTATTTCTGTTTCTCTGATACGACATTCCGAGAAGGCAAATTGTTCGTAACATTGTATTCATTTCTCAGACAATGTCAGCTTATATAGTTCTCAGTTTATTCTAAACAAACAAGAGACTCTACAGCTAGGAATCTATGTATAGCATTTTAAACAAACATGTCTACAGCTACAGCTGCTACGATTCAATCTATATAGGACAATAGACCAACTAATCTAGCCCCTTTTAAGTACATTTAAACTTGTGTTTGTGGGTAGGTGAACGCATATTTACGAAATAATACTTTAACATATATATCACACTGCTAAACAGAAGAAAAAGCGTACTTCTTGACTCTGACTCCACCGGTAATCTAACCCGGGATCTTATTATAAGCGTTTAGATAGTTAACCGTTCAAATATTAGACGTCGTTAACTCATAGTAAGTAAGTAAAAATAAGTTATAGTCAATCAACTTACCGGCCAACTCAAAGTAAGTACTTATAATAGAAATAGTCAATAAACTCACCTATAATATCCAGTATAATTTTGTAATTTACTGTGGGCGACACTTTGAAGTCGACCCGACATCTATACACGGCCCGATCCGACGCGGCGACATCTCGCAGCCGCAGGGACGACGGCGGTGAAGCGTGCCATCGGGCCCTGCCACCCAACATGTCGTCCGACCAGTCTGCTTTGCGGCCGGCCCGACCGTCGTAGCTGTGGAGTAGAGTAGAGTTAGTAAATAAGACAAAACAAAAGAGAGACAACACAATCGTGTTCAAGACCATTAACCCTTGCGTCAGAGGTTCAGGTATCCATCTTCACAGTCGTGGAGGTAGTAATTCTATGGCCACCTCGAACCCACGCGTTGACCAGATAGTCAGTACTCAATGTGACAGGTGGTAAGCCATGTCGCCATTAACAATCACTAGTAAATAATGTAATACATGACCATATACAGGTACGTATAGTAACACTTTCTATTGCTGTCAGATATGTTAACAAATCATTTGACTGGATTTTAGAGAATCACAGACATTTACACAGAGGTACATTTCTTCTTCAATCTTACTATAGTCATCTGTCCCAAAAAAATTATAAATTGCATTATATTGCATTTATTTCATGATTTGTGGACAAGCAAGAAAGGCAAACACCCAAAATACATCTAAACAAACTCTAGCACCTAAACATCTCATTGTAATATAATAAAAATATGACTCATTTCCATAGCTCTGAGAATATAGGTTTCAATATGAGATTACTAGAGGGGGCTAGAGACGTATTCAGGTAGAAACCCGTACCTCAGGCGGCCTCAAATTGCGAGCCTTTTGAACCTCAAAATCGAGTTTGCGTCGGCGCTTTTACTAGAATAAAGTAAGTTAAAAATCAAATATTTCTGACTCGCCCTCGGGGAATTCAAATTTTAGACATTATTATTTCTTTTGTGTTGTATGAGCAATGCGAAGCCTCTTTTGTGGTCGTGACAGCCGAATGAAAAATCACGTTGACGTTTTCTTAACAATTGCCGGTTTTTGGGACAGTCAAAGAAAGTGTTCGCGCCGGTTGATTACGGTTACAGCCAGTTAAACTTATATTCAATTGGTTATGAAACACTTAACAAATATGTATGTTCATTTAGCTATAATTTGAATATTTTGTGCCCCTTGCTAGTCAGAAACGTAAAAACAATCTAAAAATATATGTAAAAATAAACTAGGTTAGGTAGTTAGATCAGAAGTAAATGGAATCTTCTGTGCGATGGGCTAGCAATCTGTCACCAATGTTCCTTATACATCTCAACCCTAATATTCACGCTAAAATAACCTAAGTTATATTACATATCTGAGGTTCTAGTACACCTCGAACGGGATTAAAGGACGTGAATGTATACGCGTATGTGTTTTGTGTGGAATAGCCATTTTACTCATATAACTACATGTTTAACATATTAGACTCATTTAACTACATATTTATTCCTTCAGAGGAGTGCCAAGAATTAAATTTTAGTTGTCAGTTATTATATACTTAAGTACAAGATAATATGATACAAAAATTATTTTAAAATCTTATCTCCTAAATACATTATGTTAGACCATACAGTTAAAACTTAAATTTTTCACGAAATCTAACAAGCTATAATATATTATTCTACTTCTTAGAGTTGCTGTTATTTTGCTAAACCAACCCTGGATAAGTCTCACAGCGCGGTCCCAGTCAAGCACGTATCATATTAATTTCATTTTACGACACAATAAGTAACAGTTGCAATATTTATTACAATATTGCACACTTCGCTCGTATAAAGGGGATATTTCGTATCATTTTTACTGCAACCCCTTCCGAGCAGATGGACGTAAAGTTCCATTTTTATTTGCCCATTCTCCCGCAGCGTCTGGCTAGCGGAATGTCACCTGCAGTCAACAATACATAGTTTTGAACTGTAAAACAAACTATGCTACTTTGGAAACGTAAGCTAGGAGCTCTTTTGCGGTTGTCAAAGTCTTGAGTTGCGAGCGCAGTTTGCATAGGTTTTTTGGCACTTAAAATCCAGCTTATATACTACCTTAATATAGAAAATAGTTATTCAATTGATGTTCTGAAAATAGGATGTTTGTTTTAAATAACTAAATAGCTAATAAATAAATAGAGATCCTTGCGAATGCTTTTAACTAGTTAAACTAGTCACCTGAACCCCGTAATGTATGTGAATGGATGCTCAAGTCAGTTTTTTTGATATCATGCTAAGAAGTATTAATTAATACGAGCAATTTCTTCTACTCTACTGAATTTATTAGTATATTTACTAAATTTAATAATAGGGAAATGCTATTTGACCAATTTGCAGTATTTTCTTCATGATGTTAAACTTAACTACAAGTATATTAAAATGACGTGTCATGATTGCTTGTTTAACTAACCCCAATTTTTGCCTTGAATATAATTGAACAACTGTGTACACTAAAAGAGTTGTCTGAGAATCCTATATGTATGTTTACAAACACATAACACACGAAAGCCTCTCACTTACAAAGTAAAAAGGATCAATCAACGTCATGATAAACAAACTGAGGGATATGTATCGTGCCGTCCTCAATTTTGGGAATCCAAACTTTCCTGTTACCTCGACAAATGTTTTCTTATGTTACATAATAAGGACGAAATGCTATTAGTGGATGCGGAAGAGTAAAGTTTGTACTCACGCTTGCACATACAATATAAAAGTACAAACATACACATCACGCCTGATTCCCTGTAGAGGTAACAGATCCTTATTCGTCCCGATACTGACAGACTTATACAGGGTAAAGATAGGATCTAAACTAAATCAGTCTTTGTAAGACTTCAGTCTGCGGATATAGAAACTCGAATCTTTGATCTAACTAGTTTTACTAACATTTTTACGAAATGTTATTCCTAAGGTTTTGTCCACTCCGGAATGAATTGAATGGCATATGAATGTTTAAGCGACACACGATAAGACCATTCAAGTTTCCTCATAGCATATCTTTAGAACTATTATTACAGAGACTCTAAGCTTATATAATTACTAAGTTTTAACGCCTCTACGTTACTAACGGGATAGGCAATACTATCAATCGCCTTGAACGATCTTGACAAATCTCATAACCTTCTCATACATGAGCTCTTCTTCTCTCTCGCTTCATACACACCCAAGCACATAAATGTATAAATAATACATAAGACGATTCGAGTTACCCCAGCTAGAAATGGCCACACCTAGCTTCCCATTGGAGGCTGTGGTCAATAGTTCCAAAGCAATTCCGAGCTAATCAAAGATTTGAAGGGGTCGGCATTCATAGAGCCAGTGTGCAATGCATAGCAAATTCAAACGTGAACGATAGTATTAAATATGCAAAGCGTTCACTTGAATACGCGCTGGAAATTCATGAAAATATACATTTTATAACTGCGTCGCGCAGAGGGAATTTTATGGGTATGTAACTAGATCGAGTTTTTGTACAAAGTCTAAATAAGTAGCAATGAAACGGTGAGGGAAAACATCGTGAGGTAACCTGCCTGTTACGTGAACAGATAAAAGTTAGTGCTTGTAAATGGCGACATGGCTTACCACCTGTTAGATTGAGTACTGACTATTTGGACAACAAGTGGGTTCAATATGGCGATATAATTACTACTTCCGCGTCTTCGGAGATGGAAACCTAAACCTTTGACTTCCCCGTAAGGGTGAATGGTCGCAATAATTAAAAGAGTGACTACAAAATGACGACATATTGCGCCGGCCCCAACTATTTTGGGGTAAGGGCAGAGGGATGATAATTACTAAGTCTAGGTGTAAAAATTGAATATGTACATACATAAGTACTTTGCAGGATGAATCGTTTGCTAGCAAATAACTAGATTGTCGAAGTAAGGCCTAGTCCATTTATGAATAGGTTATACTTACATACGTTTCACAGCTGATTGCCTTTTCGGCGAAATCATAGAACGCGTGGATTTGAGTGACTATTGTTCGCACTACAAAGGTCTATAGTTAATCACAACTTGTACCAAATATGGCCCAGTAAGACACACGCATAAATAATGAAACATTTTTAAAGTCTCTTGTTTCCAACGGGATAGAAAGAGATTATCAATCACCACCTTGTACGATCCTGACAAAACCCCCATACAATACTCTTACATACATACATACACGTCACGCCTGATTCCCTGTAGAGGGGCAGGCAGAAATCACGGATCTCCATTTGTCCCGACCCTGACAAACCAGTTTCTCTTCATTGACATTCATATATCTTTTCACACACTCTCGGTGGTTATAGGTACTCCTAACGTCACCTTTTTTCAATATAGCGTCTATTTGACTGTTATATGTCTTATTAGGCCGACCCCTACGTAACCGCCCTACCACTTCACTCATATATATTCCTTTTGTCAATCTGGTATCATTCATCCGCATAACATGTACAAACCATCGAAGCATGCTCTTTTTAATCTTAGTCACGACATCTTCTTTCAAACCGAAAGTATAATAATACCCTTACTTACATTACAAATATATACATTCACGTCGATTAATCCTTTTTGTGGTAGACAAAACCTCTGAGACACGATCGTATCTCCTTATTCATTTTTTAGTACAAATATTGAGATTTTTATATCATGAAACAAAGGTAACACGCTGGTAGCTCTTCACCTAATAGACTCCGGTCACCTTTAATCTCTGAACCTTCTACGACATGCCAAGAAGAAGGGCAACTACTTAGCATTATTATTCAGTCCACATTATCAATGCAATGTTTATAAACAATGCTCTATATTGTTAAGGTTTATATTATTATTATTTTTTATTTATTTATTTCGTACTGAATAAATAGGTTTTAATGAAATCCTAACAGGTAACCCCAATAAAATATCAAATAATATAATATTTACAACTATAAGCCGAAAATTATAATAATCACTGACAATCATCTAAAATAATAAAAACATAACATAAACAATATTATAATAAAAATAAAAAAAACATTCAATCAATCAGCCTATGACAGTCCACTGCTGGACGTAGGCCTCCCCGAGGTAACGCCACAAAACACGATCACTCGTGGCCCTCAGCCAACCACTACCATCGACTTTTTTCAAGTCATCAGTCCATCTGGCAGGGGGGCGTCCTACACTACGTTTACCGAGACGCGGTCGCCATTCAAAAAACATTAACCCCTGAAATCCACATACTATTATAAACTCTTACCTGTATATAGGAGTATCATCCTTGTACCAGACCACGAGGAGAAGAACGTCTGGAGGCTGTGGAGACCTGGTGTCGCAAGGCAGGATGGCTTCCCCACCAGATACAGCCTGCACCTTGATCACGTCCAGGGCGTCACCACTCACTACCGTGGAATAGGTGGGCTGCAGACCTAGAAGAGAAGAGTGGGTGTGAGAAGGGAGATGTACAAATATTATAATATAATAATAATACTGTAGAACGTTATTACACCAATTGAACTAGCCCCTTGGTAAGTACATTTAAGACTTGTGTTAAGGGTACTAGTCAACGTATATTTAAGAAATATATACTTATTATATATAGATAAATACATATATAGCATATATAATCAACGACCAGACTGGAAAGCAGAAGAAAAGCGTATTTCTTAACTGTGCCTCCACTGGGAATCGAACCCGGGACCTCACGATAAGCGTTCAGGCGTCTAACCGATCGCGCCACGGAGGTTGTCAAAATATGGATCAAGAGAGAGAGAGGTCAATATATGGACATGTATATGAGATACCTTTGAGTGGCGTACAAACGTACACTTACTCGTGATTGCAATTAATTGTATACAAAAATAAGTCGAAAAAGACAAACGCATTCACGACCATTAACCCTTGCGGGGTAGTCAGAGGTTCAGGTTTCCATCAAACGCTTCGCAATTGCGAAGCTAGTAATTCTATTGCCACCTCGAACCCACGTGTTGACCAGATACGTACTTAATGTGAGGTGGTAAGCCATATCGCCATTTATAAGCACGTTTGACGAACAGGAAGGTTTCGTCACGATGTTTTCCCGAACCATATAATTCGATGCATTTCGTAAATGTTTTTTTATGAAATAAAAAATAAGTCATACACTCATAATAATTAATAAACTATATGAAAATTATTAAACATTTTTCCTAACTCTAATGTCCACATTACGTCAGTCAACTGTCATTTTAATATTCATACTCAATTATCTATTTCATTCCTTTTAAAACTGCTCTTTGTTATTAATAGCTAGTAAAAAATTTGTTTACAAACCTTTTTACAGAGGTGCGTGAAATTGAAATTATTTTATGCCTAGTGGTTACTGTTTCATAACCCCTTAAACATAATAAAGGAATAAAGTAGGCCACGTAAACAATAACAGTATATGATTACTGTTATGTTACACCAGTCATTATATAGAGTTTATTATTATACTCGTAGTTTGAATGTATAACAAAAAAATATTACAATAGCTATAAACGATAAAGTACAAACATTCTTTTTCAATATACCACTATTAAAAAAGAATGTTTTAAAAAAAAAGTGTGCATATTATTGTAGAATTATTTTATACAAAAACAAACAAACAAACGCATTCACGACCATTAACCCTTGCGGGGTAATCAGAGGTCCAGGTGTCCATCTCCGCAATTGCGAAGGTAGTAATTCTATGGACACCGCGAACCCACGTGTTAACCAGATAGTCAGTACTCAATGTGACAGGTGGTCAGCCATGTCGCCATTTACAAGCACTAACTATTACCTGTTCGACGAACAGGTAGGTTTCCTCACGATGTTTTCCCTCACCGTATAATTCGATGCATTTCGTAAATGTGTTTTTATTACGAAAATGTACATAGAAATTCATTAAAATTCATTTCCATTGGTACATGCTCAAGCGGGATTTGAACCCTGTACCCACTGATACAGAGCCAAGCCCCAAACAACTGAGCTACGTCGAATTACAACTGAGCTACGTCGAATTATTTTATGTTACATAAATAAGCAGAAAAATTATTCGCTAAGCAACCAATAATTAAATTAATGTAGTAATGATATATACACTTAACATTTTGCAATTATTATTGTAAGAATAATAGTGTAATGGTAGTATCTACAGAGCATGGCTAATGTCCTTCAAGAATACTAATATTACATACTTTATTCAGTGATCCGTGCTAGTCTGGGACGTAAAACTAATGCTAACTAGCGGCCGCTCTGCCATAGGAGCTACCCGGCATATCATAGAAGCCGACTAAGGGCGTAAGTATAAATGGGATGGTACTAGCAACCTGTCACCAATGTTCCAGATGACATCACAACCCCAATTTTAATGCTAAAAAGTGACTTAGGATATATCAAATCTCCGAGTTTCTGTCCAACCTGAAAGGGATTGAAGAACGTGAATGTATATGTATTCTTTCATCACCATACTAACATTTAATCAATGATCAATCACAACAAATAGTAATACGATATAATATAGTCACTCCGTAGTAAACAAAAAAAGGTTAAATATCAACACCAAATTGATTCCGAAGCGAGACAATCTATCACGCACTAAACAGAGCAAGTCCCTGTTAGAATCAGCACCTATGATTCCGGTTCCCATGATGGATTGTTTCAATCACAACCCTGAAGTGGCCTATTCTGTGCAAAGTATCGCGGGCGAACTAACGCGCGCGCAACGTACACCTTTCCGCGTGATAAATGGCCCGATTAACATTCCCAGTCTCAGATCGTCTGAAGAGATGGCGCGAATAACGAGCCAATATATCAAAGGCTTTCGAGGAGCCGGTCGAGCGTGTTTTTCAGTTCAGATGCTTTTTTCCTCGGAATAAAACCGAGCGTTAAGTAGGTGTTCGATTTTCTGTCGAATACCCGACGTGACGTCACCGCGCCGGATTGGAAACGTCGAGATGTTGATGGATTCGCGAAAGGAGAAATATATTAGAGTTGTGGCCCCTTTTACTAGTGCCATTTTCTGTGTTGAAAGGAAATAACAATGCTTGTTTTGTTTGGATTAGAAGACAATATGTTGGTACGTACATGTTATTTACGAATCAACTTTTAAACATCGTGAAATCTACCTGTTCCCCGAACAGGTAATAAATAGTGCTTGTAAATAATGACATGGCTTAGCACCTGTCACAATTTGCAATTGCGGAAATGGACATCCAGTGTTAGTAGTCGTGAACGCGTTTCTTTTTTGTCTATGTAATTTACGCATTTATGTATTTTTTTGTGTGGAAAAAACATTTTCTGAGGTTGTATTTATAATTACTGAGTCAAGAATATTCAATTTCTTACACACTGGAGCATTAAATGCTTTTTAAATGGTGAAGGAGACATCTCTATATTAGTGTACCAAACATGTGTCTCTTTATTACAGAATTATGTTTAGAAGAAACTACGCTTAAATTTTACTTTTCAAAAAACACATTTTAGTTCAATGGACTCAAATAATTAAAAGAAAGTTTTGACGGCGTCATTTTAATTAACCTTCACATTGAATTAGTTGGGAATATTCCTAATATTCTTAACTCATTAGAATTCTTATCAATAGTCTCTTTCAAGGCTTTAATTAATATCAGTTCGGTCTATTAGTATCTTAAAAATTTTGAATAAGGCGTGAATACAAAAAGGAGTCAGTTTTTCACTCTCCATCCATTTTTTAAATGTTATAAGAAACTCTTAAGTATCACCGGATGCAGTCTTGAGTCTACAGTAATTGTGCTGTATACAGTACCTACAGCCGAACAAAGATGAGAAATAATAAGGGTTTTTTTTATTATTTACTAAACAAACTAAAATTACCATTGAGATAATATCGTCACTCCTCATCGAAAGCGATTAAAAGACGTGAATTTATATGAACTATCTAATGTTCATTGAACTTTTGCCACATACAGCTTATTTATGGGAATAAAGATTTATGAGGATAAGAAGACAGACCTATAATCTTCATTTACCTCATCATCTATTTTATGCTATTATAATTCGGTGTAGCTCAATTATTTGGAGCTTGATTCTGTATTGGTGGGTACAGGGTTCAAATACCGCCTGAGCACGTACCAATGGAAATGAAGTTTAATGAATTTCTGTGTAAATTTTCTTAATAAAAATACATTAGCGTCATGTATCAAATACTACGATGAAGGAAAATATCGTGAGGAAACGTACCTGTTCCCGAACTGGTAATTGTTAATTCCTGTAAATAGCGACATGGCTGTCCTGTCACATAGAACACGTAATATCTGTTCAACGTGTAGTTTTAATATCCACGATTGCGGAAATGGAAACCAGCAAAATTAAATGATCGTGAACGTGTTTGTCTATTTTAATTACTTACATACATAACTTATATATAATAGATTTATAAATAAATATACAAACATATATATAAATATATATACGCATGTAAATATATGTACACATACATATATAAATTAATTCACGAACATATTTAGAAACATACATATACATACCACTACAACACATACAACCATATAATGTATACAATTTAAACTCAATACCTATATATCCAGTACATCACAATTATCACTTAACCACACATTAATATATTTCATATACAGACATATTAAAACAAACACATTTATATAAATATCTGGTATTTGCACCGACAAGGCTAGACATAGGTAGGATTTAGGGTAAGGATTTTTGTTGCTCCAGCAGATAAGCCTTAAACCTACGGCAGAAGACTGTCCTAGAAGCAACGTCACGGATAGGTGGCGGTATATCATTCCAGCACTTGGACGCAGCGAACTTGAAACATCCCCGAAACGCTGCCGAATGGTGCACTGGCAAAGTAGCCCTAACCTTAAAGTGACGGGGGTTTGTTGACCACTTGAGTTTTTGGTACAAGTAAGAAGGGCTCTCCGACCGAATGACACCAAACAACAACGCCGCGAAGTGCAGCCGCCTCCGCGACTGCATGTTCAACAAGTTCGCGTCGTTCAAGTACGGAGTGATGCGGGATCGGCGAGGTATATGAAAGCAAAAACGGGTGCATGCGTTTTGAACCCGTTGTATCAGTTTCCTAGTTCGACCAAGTATACAGCTACCATAAACAACATCACAGTAGTTAAGCCTCGACAGTATCAACGTTTCACTCAGACAGACACGCAAGTCGATACTGAGATATTCGCGGATATTGTAAAGCACCTTTAAACGGTAGAAGCAGTTCCCGACCATACTGAGGACGTGCTTCTCAAAACGAAGCTCACCATCCATCAGTAAGCCCAGGTTCCTAACCTCCTCCACCGCTTCTATGACGTTGTCCCCGACAACTATACCATTGGTAGAAAGGACATCCATCGTACTTCGAATTTGCGACCGACTTCCAAGAACTAAAACCTTAGACTTGGAAGGGTTCAGCGTAAGACCACTCCTATCAGACCAACGCGCAATTCGTTCGAGCTCAGAATTAATGCTCCGTATGCATTCCGACATTCCCGAAGGCTTGGCGGACGCATACAGCTGCAAATCATCAGCGTAGAGATGATATCGACTGCTTTCGATACTGCTAACGACATCCGCGCTATACAGTATAAAAAGCAGAGGACCTAAGATAGAACCCCTGTGGAACTCCCCTCGTCAACACACGAGGGGAAGACCACCGAGTTCCACCGTCCATCCCCCGCAGCCCAACGACTTGCGTTCGATGAGATAGATAACTGTCGAACCACTTCACAGCACCGGTAGAAAAACCATAATACGACATCTTGGATAATAGCAAGGGTATGCTCAGACTATCGAAAGCTCTAGAAAAATCGAGTAATACCATTAGGGTGCTCATGCCATCGCCCTGGGCCTGCAGAACGTCGTCGACCACATTCGCCAAGGCGGTCGCAGTAGAGCGGCCCTTCCGGAAGCCCGATTGATATTCGGGCAAAATACCGTTTTCTTCTAGATATTTCGTAAGCTGATCACTCACAACCCTCTCCACTATCTTTGACACACATGGAAGGATACTTATGGGACGGAGGTGGGAGATATCAGTCGGGTTAGGTATTTTCGGCAACGGCAGGACCCTGGCAGCTTTCCAACTGGTCGGAAAGATACCAGTGCTGAGGCTCCTGTTCACAATCGCTGTCAATACGTCAATAGTCACTGGTAATGTCAATAATAGCATGTCAATGTCGATGTCGTCAACACCCTTGGCCCTCGTCTTGATCGCCGAAACAATCTTTGTCACCGCTGCAGCCGAAACCGGCTTCAACGAGAAAGACGAGGAACCAAACCGGTGAAATTCATAATATGTCAAGTCACTAATAGTCACGTCTGCTTTTCCAGGTATGTCCAGGAAATGCCTGTTTATAGAGTCAGGATCGTCAAAAAATTGTGGCAAGTCAGTTTGGTTATTGTCAGTAAGAATTAACTTTTTTAAGTGTTTCCACAATGTCTTTGAGTTAGTCCTGTTATTAATTGTCTTGTCAAAATATGCCTGTTTTTCAGAACGCAGAGCCTGAACGACAAGTCGTTTCAGGTCCTTATAGTACTGCTTATGTGCCTCGATTCCAGTACGCTTGAAACGCCCTGTAAGCGTTGTCGCGTAGACCGCATCATAAGCAGTACAGTGCTCGTCAACCAAGGCTTAGGAGCATCCTTCACCAAAATACTCCTGTCCGGGGGCGTGTTTGTTAAAAAGTCGTGTTATATTGTTAGTCAAGAAAGTTACCATGTCATCAACGTTATCATGAGTTGTCATACTGGTCCAGTCTATCTCAGTTAAGTCATTGTTAAATTGGTCCATGTCAATGTCCTTCAGCGGCCGGTACACAATGTGTTTTGGTACTGGTCCCTTCCGCTTCAGGTCAAGTTCAGCCAAAACGAAGGCATGTCTGCCTAAGTCAGGGCTGTGTCGTATGTCAACAGACCGAACCAGGTGCGTCAGTTATTATCAGGTCAATTGTACTTTGTGAATGGTTAGTAAAGTGAGTCGTTTGTTTACATGCTGTGTTAGTTTTAAGATTGTCATAAAGTCCGTCAAAGATTTAAAGTTTCTGTCATGTATGTCATTTATATTAATTATTCATGTCACCTACTAAAACAAGTTTGTCATAATTATTAAAAGATGTCACGGAGTTAGTCAATGCGTCAAAAAAGTCGTCAGCGTCATGCCAAGGCGGCCGGTAAGCCGTCCCAACCACGAGCCGGGTGCCACCAACTACGACGCGGAACCACATTTGTTCCACCGTGGGCGACACGGGGTGGGAAACCAGGCACGCACGCAAGCCTCGCCGCAGGTAGAACCCAACGCCACCCCCGCGGGCACGCACGGAGCGCGGCCGCGGCACATGGCGCAGGCGATACCCGGGAATGGAGGGCGCGCGCCCCTCGTCGCCTCCCCGCAGGCCACGTCTCGTTGATGGCCACCAACTCGCAGTCTGCACGAAGAGCCACCGCCTCCAGCTCGTCATGACCGGTCCCCAGCGAGCCCGCATTAAACAACCCAATCTTGAATCGCTTAATACGAGTCATGGAGACCGTGGAAGGAAATGTCTGCATAAACCAACGATTCATAAAGATACTTAAACATAATATAACTTTTTACAGTACATACACATATAAATTTAAAAACATACATAAACATAAAATGTTTTAAATAATAATTTAAAACATATTTATACACATACATATGAATATAATAATTATAATATATGATAATAAAATTAAATATATAGGCAGCGACACAGACATCAAACCGCACCGAATCAAAGGCATCATCAGAACATGGTTCACAACAAATAAACAATAACAAAAAAGAACACGTGTACATAAAAATATTAACAAACAGGGAGAGAGCCAAAAACCCTCTCGACGTCCTCTTCCTCCCGGATGCGGTGAACACAGGGGCGCCATCCGCCTTGCGCGCCAGCACTCGCCCGTCACGGGTCCAGACGAAGCGCCAGCCGCAAGCCTTGGCCCGCTCGCGCGCTCGTCCGAACAGCTGCCGGTTGAGGCGGGTGAGGCGCTCGTTCAGGTAAAACCTGCGAGGCTCTCCCGGCAGACCCATGTCCGCGGTGGTCGCTCCACGGCGCACGCGGGCCCGCGCGATCAGCTCCTCGCGAGTCGACCGCCGCGCAAGCCGGACTACTATAGGCCGTGGTCGACGATCTGGTCCACCAGCGGCTCCAGAGGCATCGCGCAGCGGCGCCCCATCCGCACGGCGCTAACCACGTCGCGCTCGTCCAGCGCCACGCCCAACTTCGCAGCCACCAGCGCCGCCAAGTGTGACGGATTCTCACCCGGCACCTCCGGCACGCAACTGAGCTGAACATCATTGGCCAGCAGGTCCTGGTCCCTCTCCGCTAACTGATGCTGGAGCTCATGGATGGCTCGCTCCAGAGGCTTAGTAGCAGCCGAGAGGACGGGCATCGTCCAGCGCAGCAACATCCCCTGTCCTCCCCTCCAGCGCGACCCAGACGGCGCTCGAAGATCGCTCACTTTGTTGCTGACGAGCGCGATCTCCCGCCGCATATCCCGGCGGAATTCCTGCAGCTCGTCCCGCAGTCCTACGCGTAGCTCCGCCATGGCTGCAACCATCTCTGTCCGGAGTAGTTGCATCTGCGCAGCGATGTCCCCTGCCATCGGTGAAGGTGGTCGGCTCGAGTCACCGGAGTCCTCGGGATCCGGCACTGCTTGCACCAGGCGCACGGGAGTGTTCTCGTTATCACCCCTCGGTCGCACGCGAGCGCACTCTGGACAAGTCCATTTATTGCGGGCAGCCTTAGATTGCCTTTTGTAGGCGCTCCTCGGACATCCCTAGACATTTGTAGTGGTAGCTACCACTACAGCTGCTGCAATCCATGATCTCCGAGGCAGACACAGTTTTTTTACAAGCTAAACAGTTCATTTTCAAATTGTTCAGTTCAATAATAATAATAATAAAATAAAACAAAAACGCAATAAAAAGAAAATAAAACAAAAACGAAAAATTAAATAAAATAAAAAAAAGCTTTTAAAAAAACTATTGACAGTTAATAAGTACACTGAGATTCGAACCACTTGATCGTTACTTAGCACTGTTAAATTCTATTGTTACCAACTGAGCCCACCGCTCGCTATTCTATGAGGTCGAAAATTTCTTACAAGTTAAAGTTAATTTAATAATACGTATATATTTTTGTTAACTACCCACGATATTTTGCGTACGTAATCTGTTTTCACTGTAATCAGCACTAAAATCCATAAAAAACACTTTTTTTATATGTGAAAAAGGACACTGCACTGTAACTAAAGCGATACAAGATATTTGAGATTGATTCTGGGCTTTTAAACACTATTGCGGAATTAAAATAGCGGACGTTAATAACATGTTATAAAGTTACGAAGTCCACCTTATAAGACACCACATTGAACCTACTAAGTCCACTTTAGATACCCTGAATTCCCAGTGCACCGTCCAACCGAAACTCATTAAAGCGTGCTTTAGACGCATCGAACTTTTTCCAGATACGTCCAAGTACGTTCTTCGGATACGCGAACGAGAATCACGTTCAAGACCGGTTGTTCCGAATGTTGGGAACTTGTTGGAATTCGCGTTGGAGCATTCTACTTTTGACTCGGTCGGTTTATCCCCCGTGTTTATGTGAGGGCTTTGTTCCTTGTTCCGTGTTTAGATGTTGCCGGCTTTAAGAGTTTGCGTTTTACTGGGTTGGTATGTGATGGAATATGTGAGATGTTGTGTGTGCTTGATTATAATATGATATTAAGATTATGTTTCTGTTAAGTTAACTAAGAGAGATTTTACATAAATACCCATTTGTTCGGATCCTGGCTAACTTTTACTTCATTGACACTTATACATCTCCTCTTACACACTCGGTAGTTATATGTTATTCTAATGTCACCCTATTTCAATATGACGTCTATCAGACTAAAAATTAAACTAAACAATTAGAAATAATGATGGTTTATGTTACAATATTATGATAATAATTGTGACTATTTTAATATTTATTGATTTATATCAATTACCATTTCAGTAAGATGCTCAGGTTAGATGTTGCCAAAAATAGTTGACGTATGTTGGTTATATATGGTGGCTGAATAAAAAGTCACAAAATGTCAATAAAATTATATGATAACAATTACTGTTTCACCTGTAGATATAGCTAGATATAGCCCATAAATAGGCAGTAGAAAGTACTTGATGCCCTAGCTATGAACTAAAAGATCTGCAATGACACTATCACCTGTTGCTGACTCTACTAATGGATACTGGAAACCAGAAGTGATATTACATTTGCTATTATGCTCTCTCGAGGTACAGAAAACTACTCATCGACTTCTATAGGTACTTTTAAAGAAATCGAATACAGTGTGAAATGTTGGTTCATTGACAGACCTTTGTAAACGTTAAGCGTATCTGTTATGAATTTTATAATACTTTAAGAATAAAGAAACGGACTTTAGTGTTTATTTGTTTAGTTTTCATTCATTTAGAAATTTGAGCTTAAATCCCGCGTCCAATCGCAATTTAATCGATAAACCGGACCCATAAATTGGAACTTTATGAGCGTTTCTTACGCTCCTTATAAAAGGCGACGCGTACAATACATACGGAGTGTCTTCGCAAAGAAAACAATAGGTCACTCGGGAATACTTCGCGAAGAGATGCACGTAAAGCCAATCTTGAACGTACAGCTTTGAGACCTTATTACTCAAGCCAGGCGCGGCGTGAGCAGCCAAACTGGACTTTGAGACAAGGGAATAGAGTCGAAAAGTCGATCGTCCGAAATTTTAGTAAGTGTACTCCCATTTTACGAGGGAACGACAAAATATTTTGTTGCTCCTTAACCCGCTGCGTCCGCGTAATAGATTTTTATACGACTTAATTTTGCAAACAGGTGCGACGGTAAAAAAGTTTGGGCATTTTACTGCCGGCCATGTTTCGAATAATCAAAGTTGACGCTGCCTGCATTAATATAAGCCGTTTGTTATTCTTCTTTCTGACTCTCAAAGTAAATAAGAGAGTTCATTAATAGGCTACTCACGTCTTGTATCCCTTTCAGGTTAGACAGTATCTTGTATACTTATTCTGAGGCACCTAAAGTAAGTAAAGTAATCAAGTGACATGGTTGCGTTATGAAAAATAAGTTTTTTATTTATTTTTTATTTATTTTAATATATATAGATTTAATATATAAGAATATAAACAGAAAAAGCTTTTGATTCCTCTTATATTTGTCAAATGATTAAAATGCATTTCATCAAGTGAGGTTTTTCATAATCGTTGTACCATCTTTTTTTCCCAATTTTTCTCTTTTAACAAATTCCCTTTAACACTTCCACTGCCACCCAAACTCGCCCTTAAATAACCGTCAGGGAATTCCGGTAAAAATGTTCACCCATGAAGGAACTCCATTCAGCTGCCGACCTCTTTCACGGTTCGCGGGGCATCAAAGCAGAAAAACCGGACATCTCAATTCGACTGAGCCGTGCCCAGCGAATGTAAGTCTTTCCTCATTATTATTTACGCCAGAATTGACTGGGCATTATTTAATACTTGAGAAGTTGTTTGAAATATTGAGTGAGTTTAATCAGGAGAAAGAAAAAACAAAAACAAGAACGTATTTCAAATTAAATATATTTTTTAAGTATAGATTTAAATACGATAAAATAGATCCGTAATTAATACAAAAGTAAATGAAATCTATTGAACTAGTTAAAATACCATTTTTTTCTATATGAATGCTATCACTACCCTACCCTACCCTACTATAGTAATACTAAAGACAATCAAAAAGACATTAGGTCACCTAGATTACAAATAAACGAACCAAAAAGCAAAACAGAATCAAAAGTCATACATTCCAATCGGAGCCGAGTGAAAAATTAACACGGAACTTTGTAAAGCATAAACGAAAATCTCTGCGGCAATGAATGGTCACTTTTTATCCGGGAACAGCGAGGCAATCACCCGCTCCGGTGAATGGGTTAATTAATAAAATCTATTACGGCCATCCATTACTTTTCTAGTGGGACGTCAGAAGCTCACGCTCCTTTTTTGTATCTGGACTGTAATTAACAATCGGATAGGGCTCCGATAGACTTGGTTTGGATGTGCCGAGAGCTTTTGTCGGGTTGGCTGTTGTTTCTTGTTTTTGCAGAGAATGTGAATGATAGTGCCTATTCTTATACGCAACAGGAATTTTTGAACAGAGAATGTAAGTAAAGGTGGTATTCGTATTATTAAATGCTTGTCTTGCAGTGGTAAATAAGTTCTAAAGCTGTTCCAATGTTTAAAGTTCGATTTGTAATCGTTCATGTCAGAAGCATATTTTCTTGGTGATTTTTTTTTTGTATTTTTTTTAATTGTATAAATAATTTAAAACACAAGTTTTTATGTATATTTACTTTAAACAATTATTAATAATGAGATTTAAATTATATTTAGCAAATCAATAATCCTTTCTTTGTTTTTCGTAGTCGTTCTGCCATTCGTAGCACCTATTTGTTTAGTAGTTTTTTTATTTCGTAGCGTCAGCTAAGCTTAGTAAAATCATAAAACATATTAGCAATTATACATTATAGTATTAAAAGTTTAATTAAAGTCATTATTATCATATCTTTTACACAAGTTCACTTACAACTACCCGTTTCTTACACTTGTCGTTCCAATTTCGTACAGGAGTAGCGTTAAACATTGAAATTCCGAGTGCTATCCGAAATGAACGTTAGCATTGTTACCATTTTACCTGATGAAGATTTCGGCTCGAGTAATTGTGACTGGAAGACTGAGATTAATCTGCCATCTAAATGAGTATTCGCTCGCTTGAATTCCTAATCATTTTCGAGTTGGCTTCAGTAAGAATCGTTAGTTATTTATGAAAGTTAATGAATCGTTTGCTGAGACGTTTAAGCTTTGATTCGGGGGTAGAGCCGGGAATGCCTTTTGTGAAATGTGTTTCTAGGAATTTTTAGGTGTCTTATGAAACGTTTTATTAAGTTTTTAACTCTTTGGTAGCGTGACTTAATGTTATCCCAAATTATAGTTTTAAGAGATTCGCGATTTATACTCATGATTTATAACTAACGGGACTTATCGCGTAAGTTTTTATATAATAACGTTACCTTTATTATTAAAATGTTATTGATAATAACGTAGCAGTGAGGATAATCGGAGAGGAATCTGACAGGGCGCTGCGGTGGAGACGGAGAAATGTGAATCGTCAGTCTACCCGTTATTTATCCCAAATGTTAAAGTTTGTAGATTTTTTTTAAATTGTTATTGAGTATACGCTCGTATCTTCTTAATCTTGGAAACATGTCTTAAGCATGTTAATTTCTACTACTGCCAGTATTAATTACTCAGAGTTTTTTGAAATATAAAAAACATACATTTGATTTCCTATAAATAAGGCTCTATAAGACGGCCTTAATACACCACAAGTCCTCATACAACATCCACCCATAGAGCACACACCTAAATTCCAGTAACTCAGATGTACAAGTACCTGTCTTCAAGCAAATGTTTACTTAGGACCCTACGGTACCCTAATTATGTTATACTCTCCCAAAATAATGAGACCAAAAGCAAATGTGATGAACCAGTATACCTACTTGGTGACATCTACTCGCTTTAATTAGTCTTGCAGACCCGGGATTGTCGGGATTACTACCAACTGCTTTTATTTAGCAAATTTCAGGAGCAAAAGTTTTTAATGTGATAACTTATTTATGTTGAAAAGCAGATACTATAATTATCCTATCTTAATGTAAACAATGTGCTAAATGTTAAAAAAAATAAGGAAAATAAAAGACAAACGCGTATAAACGCGATTTTTAACCCTTGCGTCAGAGGTTGAAGTTTCCATCTCCACAATCGCAGAGGTAATAATTCTATGGCCGGCTCAAATCTACTTGTTGATATTTGGAAATAACTGTTTTAATATCCTTTGAATTTATTTTAATGTTTCTTTTCAAGCACCTAATAAAATTAATACAAACTTGTCTTAATACATTTCTTCTTTTTTACAGCACTAACTAATTCGCCCACCGTAGGGCATATGCCTCTCCAATCTTCATCCACTGTGCACGGTTTTCTGTTTTTCTAGTCCAGAGGGAGCCAGCTACCTTAACAGATCATCAGACCATCGGGCAGGTGGTCTGCCGACACTTCTTTTTAGATGTCTAGGTCTCCATTCCAGGACGCGCTTACTCCATCGTCCATCATCTCGTAGACTACGACACACATGTCCGGCCCAAGCCCATTTCAGCTTAGCAACTCGTTGTCCTATGTCCACAACTTTGGTGCGCTGTCTTATGGTCTCATTCCGGACCCTATCCCGCAAAGTGATGCCGAGCATGGCGCGTTCCATGTGTCTTTGTGTGACCTTTAATCTTTGCATTATTTTGGTCGTCAAAGTCCATGTCTCACATGCGTATGTCATAGTCGGCAGAACACACTGGTCAAACACTTTCGTCTTCAGGGACTGTGGCAGCTTAGACTGAAGTACATGTCTCATCTTCCCAAAAGCTGCCTAGCCCAGCTGTACTCTCCGACTTATCTCGGCCATCATAAAATCACATTACTCATCCTAAACTAAAGACGGTTTTATGTAACTTTCTTCTATAACCTTTTTATGCCATCCTTAATAACATTTACAAAACAAGACCAACCTCATTTGATACTTGCTTCTTGTATTGGTGACACGAGTGTTTGCTATCCCTTCGCCTGTATCCGTAAGCGTGTTGATATTTCACGGTACATTGGCGGTTCTGTGGCGCGGCTCCTACCATATAAATATTCATGGCCCGCAGTACACGCTGCAGAGCATACCTAAAGGGATTTAGGCCTGATTCTCTTAACGATTGAGCGAGTTTGCAACGAACAGGTGTTTTAGGAAATGAGGAAAAAGGCGTGTTTATCTTAAATGATTGTTTTTTTATGGCGCTGCGGAGAAATTGAGGTAAATATAAGTATATAAGATAGAAGCGTAATTCCTTTCCTTGTTTTTAAATTCTTTATTGTTATTCTCATGGCAGTTTACGTAAATAGAACGTCCGAGTTGTTTTTCTTTCTGATATTTCTTAATAGCAAATTGATAAGCTGCTTTTATATAAGCTTGTAAATGCCAACATGACTTACCTGTCACATTGAATACTGACTATCTGGTCAACACGTGGGTTCGACGTGGCCATAGACTTACCACCTACGCACTTGCGGAGATGGAAACCTGAAACCCTGACTACCGCGCAGCTGCGGCCAGCCGGGGTAGCCGCAAGGTTTAATGGTCGTCAACACGTTTGTTTTTTCCTTTACATAGGCGATTGTTTTTTTAATGTGTCCGAAAAAAGATTGGTGAGTATTTTGTCTATTTGTAAATATATTTATTCTGATAACATTTACACTACGACTATCTAAGTTAACATTCGACAGTCATGAATACGCGTCAAGTCCACTGCTTCGGTTAGGAGAATCGGGCACCTGTATTTGCTGGGAGGGATAGAATGTTAATGTAACGGCTTAACCTGCCGCTTAGAGCCAGCAATGTGTAGACGAAAGATTTACCACGGCATGATAGTGACAGCTAACGTTTCTTTATAATTCACTAAGTGTTTCGAGTGCACGCGGGGAAGCCTCGACTATAAATAGACGCATTGGGGAAGTACTATAAATATCTATTTGGAAATAGAATATGCAGGTCCTGGATTAAATACGGATATATTTTTTCTGAGTAATCTTATATTTTGTACGCTGCTTATGTTGAGTCAATATAATATTTGATGCGAGACTAAAATAACAAAAAGTAGAAAATATATTTCATTAATCAACGAGTCAGAAACTTCGTATTATTTGGTTACAGATATTTTATCGCATCATAGCTAGAACTCATTACATTTCCTTAAAACAAAATAAATATGATATTTTTTTCTCAATTTAAGAATTATAGTAGTATTCGTCATTACATCTCTGCAAGGCACCATCCCTACAATCCATCTATCCCCAACAACAAATCACCTATTTTGTGAACACCAGTTTTACTATTTTGGGAGTCCAACTAGTCCATAGGTTATCTCCTCGTCACCGCACGTCACAGATCCCGATCGCAGTCTCATAAATATTTAGAAACGGCACAACATTAATCAGTCGGGCCCAATTTCGGCATGTTTAATTTATTCACGGGGGCCAGGAAATTAGCATCAGAAATGGCAAGAGCTATCTAAATAATTGGAAGTTGTGTTTATTTGCGAGTGACGGGGTAGGCCACTTTTGAATAATGGCGTCTGTGATTCCGTTGCTTTGAGCGACTTCAAAGGATTGCGGTTAAGTCATTAGTACTAGTTTTGTTATTTGGTTTGGAATTGCATTGTGAGTTTAATTTGTACCGGTGTGGTGACAAGTGTTTTTGATTTTCTTATAGGCTTTGTAAGATTATTATTAATAATAATAATATTTGGACGTTATTACACCAATTAAACTAGCCCCTTGGTAAGAGCTTATATAATCAACAACCAGACTGGAAATCAGAAGAACAGCGTAGTTTTTAACTCTGCCTCCACCGGGAATCGAACTCGGGACCTCACGATTAACGTTCAGGTGGCTTACTGCTCGCTCACGGAGGTCGTCATTTAATATAAATGCTAGTAATTATTTATCAGTCATCTGCTTATAAGTTACTTTTACTAAAGGATTTCTTTTCGTTATATAAACAGAGAAAGAACACTATACGTTAAGAGAAAAGGTAGATAATAGCTTTCTTAAATAGCATTAGGTTAACACTCAAAATTCAATTCACAATACATTAATTCCATGCTAAAATGCTCCTTTATTACACCCTATTTCCCAGACAGGTGCAGTTATAAAAACATACTTTAAACATTACCAACCAAAGCATATCAAATTAAACAATAATTAAAAGTGATACGACTTTGGAATGACAAATTAAATCGCCCCATCACTTGATAAAAGCCTCCGTTACACCCTTCAACCTGTTAAAGAGCCCTTGAACAAATTAAGCGTCTGACAGTGCTTTGAAAGTGTATACCGCCTTTATACCGGTGGAAACTTCGTGAAAAGAAACGCCGGAGTGTTAAACGGCTAGTTTTGAGAAATAAACAAAACTGAAAGGTAAATTTTACTTTTTAACCTGTTTTAAGAAAAATATGAATGTTATGAAGAATTTTTGTGGCTCTGATTAGGCTAGATTCAGGTTTATACCATTAAACCTGGGTTAGGTTAAGTTAGGTAGGTAGTTATCTATATTTCTTATGGCGATCATTTATGTTTCGGGAATGCAAAAATCAACTTGTAAACCTTTAACTTTGATAGTCGTCCAGTTTATATATTAATTAAATACATTTCCTCAATCTGATTCGAGAAACAAATCTTGATAAATTAACTGTTCAAGTATTCTTATTTGACGACCTCCGTGGCGCGATCGGTTTAAACGCTAATCGTGAGTTCCCTGGTCGAACCCGGTGGAGGCAAAGTTAAGAACAAAGTTACAAATTTTTTTTCTGCTTTCCAGTCTGGTCATTGATTATATATGCTATATATGTATTTATCTATATATAATAAGTATATACTTCTCAAATATACGTTGACTAGTGACCTTAACACAAGACTTAAATGTACTTATAAAGGGGTTATTATATATTTTCAATTGGTGTAGTAACGTCCTTTAATATTATTATTATCACACAACAATAGTCTTAATTTATAAGGCTAAGTTGTTCTAAGTTAAACATTGCGTGAAATACAACCTAACATGTGACTGAACTTCGATTAAGATGTTGACGGACCAATGGCCTGTATTGAGAGAGATAGTAGTCTAAGATAGATTGACATATATTATACACTGAATGTTTGTTCCCTTTCGGAGTAGACAGAACCTTGGAGATCATATCCTTGTTTATATTTAGCATGACTATTGAAGTGAGAACTTTGGTTAAGTGGTTAAGAATATAACATAATAATTTCGTATTAAATAATCATGAAATTTTTCAAGTCTATCGCCCATTAGATTCAATTAACTTATTGACTGATTTTTAGATGGCTAAGGTTATAACATAAAGGGCAGATAGACAGTTATATGCATTGTTCTCTTTTCGATAATTACGTAAAGAACCAAACTGTTTAGCAGTCCAGTCATCAATCATTCTTTCTGGCGAGGAACCATATAATTTCGGCTATTTTCAGTAACAAATGATTATATGACGTGTAGTCGTGAAAATAAAACACAAATTGGCTTGATCATTCAATCAAATTCGTATTAAGTGGAATTATGGTAATCCAGAGATTTATTGTGGACCGTTCTTTTGTTTGTTGACTGACCTAGTTGTTTTCCATTGCTGGTTGTCCTTTCATTTTATTGTGACAGGGCTGAAGATAGCGGGAAATGTATTGGCCTTGGCTTTTATAGTACGAGAAGACATGTTTATTTCCGTATGTTATTTAGACTTTAATTATTTTATCAAACGGAGCTTTTACAAAAGAATAGAGACAATAAAAAATCCTGATTATTTTGTATCCGAAATTGTATGGACCGGAATAATATATGTGTTAATTTATAAAGTAATTACAATAACGGTCATCTTATGTTTCGAGTTATTACTATCCTAATAATATGTGTTTGAAACATACTCATTCCACTCCAATAAACTTAACCCATCATTATTATATTATGTTATTTAATAGCATTTTATTCTCGAATTAAAAATTCAGACGCCAAAAAACACATTTCATTCCGTTGGTTAAGAGCATTTATTTTTAAAGTGCCGCATAAATTTTTTGGATTGATTATTTATAAACTTTGTTTTACTTTAAATTTAATGATTTAGCCTTACCTTTTATACTATATAAATGACAATCCGAAATATACTTATTCCATTTTTAAAATTACATCAAATTTGCATCAACATTCGAATTTCAAATGCATGTAAACAACGAATTCGAAAAAAGTCCGAACGCGAACCTCATAGTTTATTCTAGCGCAACCTCTTTGCTGAGCAAGCAGGTTCGGCACAAAGAGGTTTGCAGTACATTCAGCCAAGACGCCAAGTCAGGTGAATTGCATCGGTCCATACGAAATATTTCCCGATTTTCCAGCCGAAATCCAGCTGGACAGGTCCCGCATTGATTTTTTCCAGCTGTAAGCCCTTGAGGCTATGCTCCAGTGTACAACATTATTGTGGGACAAATAAATCACTTAGAGAAATTGGAAAATGCAGTTGGATGGAATTGGCCACGATTGGAAGTTTTATTCTTTTTGTGTGTGATGGATGGAAGCTTACCAAACATATATATGTATGTATGTATTTTTAGTAGTACTTAGTACACGCGTATTTTTTTAGTTATATGGGTGACAGACAATGAACCAAATATTATATTAGCATCACGACCTTATTGTCATACGATGAAGTCCGAGAGTTTTGTATCCGACGTCATATTTAAGCAATATCAGAAAAAATAAATTAGGTGACGTATATCCATACGTACTGACTTTCTACCAGGTAAATAGTACCTTAAATAACATGTGGTAATATTTTTTGTCGGCTATTGATTTACTAAGACCAAAAAATGTGGTAAATAACATCACAACATTTAACAATTTTGTATAAAAAGCATCTCGACAATAGACCAACATATTTTATTAACTCGACATGCATGTAAAAAGTATGCATAACACAACCTCCTTTCATATTCACCTAACCTCTTTTCTTCTACATAAATTCTTACCGTTTCTCTTCATATAATACAAACCTATTCCGTTCGGAAGCCACTTTGTCAACGTAACAGTTTTCAAGGAAACTTTGGAAAAACATTAATAAAAGCCGACTTCCTTATAGGCTTCATGTCACGGACAGGAAGTTCAAAAACGGTTTTTATTCAAGAATAATTTTGTTATAATACAACTAAAATGCTTCGGAATTTATTTGTTTTTTGAAGGCATCTTTAGATTAGTATTTTTTTAAATGTATTATATAGAGTGTTTGTATTTGTTTTATTATTTAAATTATAGATGTTTGTCGTTATTCAATATAAGTTTTAAGTATACAACTGATGACGTTCTAATAATGATAGAAAGTGATTAGTAACCATTATTTTGCTTAATATCTACTGGCAAAACTACTCATACCTACATATTATGAAAATTCAGTTTTTAAATTGTTCCATCACTTTTAGTTATTCTTGTTGTCAATATTACCTTTAAGTACATAACTGAAAAATTTCAAATAAGATTTACTTATTATATGTCATAAAAAATGCTTATTTATCAAAATTAGAATTATACCCCAATAAAAAATCCTCCTTATTACTTTACACACTTGCTGAAGTGAACTACAGATTTGTAACATCAAAGACCACATTTAGGCTACAAATAGAGCTAGCTAAAATCGTATACGATTCTGGGAATAAGTCAATAAATTCGTTCGTGGAAATGGCCTAGCATTTTTCTGCTTACATGGACACGGGCATACTACACCTATATACTCGTATACTGGTATTCATTAAGTTTTTCAGAGAATAAATTTATTAGGTAAATTATATGTACCTACTACTACTAAAAAATTTATTGTATTAAATTTACTACGGTAGGTTTTACAAATCTTCGAAAAAGGTCGTTAAATACACACCTCGATAAAACACATCAAATATTAAGTTAGAAAGTGTTATTAAAAAGTGTATTGAAAACTATTAATATTAGAGTAATATGAAACTTTAATTTCATCGTACACACTATTCAGATGTTTCCATTTACCATACAGCTAATTTCATGGATATTTAAATAAGAAAGGGAGATAGTGACATGGAATTTAATAATTCCAAAGCCGGCAATTTACATTATTCAGCTAAATAATAATAATTATTATTACACAACACAATGACACCAATTGAACTAGCCCCATGCTAAAACATTGAAGACTTGTGTTAAGAGTACTTGCTCAACGTGTTTTAACGAAATATATACTTACACAAAAAACACGTTCACAAGGATTAACCCTTGCGGAGGAGTTTGAAGTTCAGGTTTCCATCTTTGCAATTGCGAAGGTAGTTATCATCAACTTGTGGGTTCGAGGTGGCCATAGTATAACTACCTTCGCAAAATATATATGTACTTAGATAGAAAGAAACATACACAACATGTATAATCAACGGCAAACTATAAAGCAGAAGAAAAGCACCCATCTTAACTCTGCCTCCACCGGGAATCGAACCCAGGACCTTCCTAAAGCGTTCAGGTGGTTAACCATTCATCGTCAAGGAATAAAAGAATCCCTTTACGCGAAAAACCCGTCTTTTTGCGCGAAATGAAACGTCACACGACGCATTGAACCACCTTGCGTGACCTTACTTTGCATGAGAAAGGTAACCACTGAACGCGGCTGAATAGTGTGGAGGCACGATCCTGTGGCACTCACAAACCAAATAAAATAATGGCGTCTGAATTATTTCCATTTTGTAAAGTCGTTTTAAAGAGAGTCGGTCTTTGATAATAATAAATAATGATAATAATATTTTTTTACATTATTACACCAACTGAACTAGCCCCTTGCTAAGTTAATTTAAGACTTGTTTTAAGGGTACTAGTCAACGTATATTTAACAAATATATACTTATCATAAATAGATAAATACATATATAGAATATTTAATCAACGACCAGACCGGAAAGCAGTAAAAAAGCGTAGTTCTTAATTCTGCCTCCACCGGGAATCGAACCCGGGATCTGACGATTAGCGTTCAGGTTTCTAACCGATCGCGCCACGGAGGTCGTCACACGGAGGTTTGATGCTGAGTTATGGAACTTACGTTGACAATACTGTTTTATTAACTTATAATATTGAAATGTATACAAGTCGATCGTAATTGTGTTGACGGAGATCTTTTAGGTGAAAAATTTATGTTCGAATATCATGGCCGATCAGACCTTGGATTGGTAGCAGATCGGTTAACCATCTGATTGCCAATCGTGAGGTACATGGTTTGATACCTCGTGGAGGCAGAGTTAAGAACTACGATTTTCATCTGCTTTCTAGTGTGGTAGTGGATTACATATGGTATTTCTCTATCAATAATAAGCATTATTTTTGTATATACACATTGATTAGTACTCTTAACACAATCAGTCTTTACAAACTTACCAAGGGACTAGTTTAATTGGTAATGTAGTCACAAAAATATCAATGTTATCTAACCAAGGTAGTAAAATAGTAGAAGTAGAAGTAGTAGTAGGTAGTAAAGCAAGTAGGTTATTCCAAGGTAACTTTTGAACCCTATTTTGAACAACTGAAACTTTCCTAAATATTCTGAACTTTAAATATTTGTGTGAGCCGTCCCAGTGGCTTTTCCTTGTCCAATATAAAACATCGTTTTGCCGCAAACCCCCTTAGCGTCAATCGTAATGGGGACCAGCGAGCTATGTTTGAGTGGATCTCGCAATCTCGGGTTCCGTGACACAGATTGTCTTGAAGACATCTCCACAAGTATAGTGTTTTAATAGACTAGCTTGTACGGAAAGTTGTTAAAAAGAAAAAAAAACAATGATTCTTATAAAAATGTGAGGATTTCATATAATACAAAAAGACAAACGCGTTCACGACCATTAACCCTTGCGAGGTAGTTTAGGTTTCCATCTCCGCTATTGCGAAGGTAGTAATTCTATGGCCATCTCGAATCCACGTGTTGATCAGACAGTCAGTAATCAATGCGCAAGGTGGTAAACCATGTCGCCATTTACCTTCCTGTTCAGGTAACAGGTAGGTTTCCTTTCGATGTTTTCCGTCACCTTAATTAATTTAATACGTACCTAATAAACTACGATTCAACGGAATACGTAATATTACATCGGATTATTCCGTCAATGTTGTAAGTAACTGCTAAGATATCGATTGATAACTTGGAGTTTTTTTGTTACGATAAGAAATTAATAAAATATTAATGTCTTTCGTCGTTAAAACTAATAAAGTAGGTTCTCAATATTTAATAGTATTAAATATTCTAGGAACCAACGATTGAATAAGTTTCATTTGATACCAACTCAATGATAGAGTTCTGTGGAAAATGCGTCATTGAAAACGATTATTGGAAGATCACAGATGAAAGTTAAGCTGGATTATACATCTGCTTGTTGTTACGAAAAAATAGGTTACTACCACATAGAGACTGAATTTGTCTCATTAGTTGGTTTTATACTAAAATAAGAAGCTTATTAGAAACCAAGCTAATTAAGGCAGTTTTTAAGTTCATTACGAATACTAATTAACCATAGACTCCTACATTTATTTGAAATATTGACTTATCAAAATAATTATGTAAAGAAAGTTCATTAATGAGAACGACATTAAGTTCTACTTAAAAAAATAGGCCAAATACTAACATTACAAGTTAAGTTTTGTGTATAGTATCTTTCCATCAGAATTAATGATTAATACTCGTTCATATGGGAATAATTTCAAACTATATCAAGTTTTGGGCCTTATTTATACCCAACAAATCCCGAACATTTCAGATAAATAGTTTATGTACATTGTGCTTTACCAAGAACTCGTATTAATACATTTGAACCCTACTTCCAGCTAAATTCACCCCAATAATATCTGTATCCATATCTATGTGGTTAATAAACGTCAGAGAATATCCCGTACCCATTAATAACAATGGCGGCCCACATATCAAAATACCGCGTCTATCGGGAGCGGTGGTCTACATCGGGAAGTCTCACTAAGGCCAGATTCAACAAGATTTATCCCCTCCACGACCAATGATATTACGTTTTGTTTTAAACGTTCATTTGTCACTGGACCCTCACGAGAAGTTTTAACGAGATATCCTACCACTTACTTCAATATTGTAGATAATGCTTATCAACTTTTTGGATATAATGTAATTGTATCATTGATAGTATGTACATATTCATTGTGCCCGTTTCCCTGTGTAAGGGTAGGTAGAGATTATAAATCCTCATCTGTTCCGATGCTGACGAACAACTTTCATTGAAACTTACACACTTCCTCATAAACATTCGGCGGTTATAGGTCCCGCTATATTGATGTTCATAATCATATTTTTTTCTTAAAATTGATACTAAAATTAATGAACCTTTTTTCTGTCTATCTTTGCAGGAATCGAATAGTTGTAAGTGCCTGTAACATGCTTTTTTTTATAATAAGAGTAGGAATTAGAAAAGTTTATCAAAGCCTACATGAGGAGAAGAAACCAGCTAGTAAAGTTGTACTCAACTACCAAACTGATTGACAACAATAAGATGACAATAAAGTCAAACGCGTACACGACCATAAATCCTTACGGGTAGTCAGAGCTTCAGGTTTACATCTCCGCAACCACGGATGTAGATATTCTATCGTCACCTTGAACCTACATGTTGACCAGATAGTCAGTACTCATACAGACAGGTGGTTACCCATGTCACCATTTACAAATATTATTATTAGTAAATAATAAGAATAATATGAATATTTTAATAATTAATGTCATATCATATAGCAGAATTAATGAAGCCCAATTCATTAATTTTTAACGGCCGATTGGCTTAACCCCAAGTTTATATGAATGTCAGATGGTTGAATTATTCAGTTGAATTATTCAATAGTTATAATGCCTTCTGACCGATAACACGACGGTTAAGTGGTAAAAACTAAAAGTACTTAGTATTTATTGGAAACCTAAAGCATACAGATAATCTGATATAGGTAAAGCAAAAAATATGAAAGGAAAAAGTTGCTCAATTTATTGCGAAAAACATCATTTTTATAGTTGATTTCTGTATACCACATATATATACCAGCTGTTATTTTGAAAGCTGACAAAAAGACAAACGCATTCACGAACATTAACCTTTGCGGGGTAGTCAGAGGTTCAGTTGTCCATCTCAGCTATTGCGAAGGTAGTAATTCTATGGCCACCTCCAACCCACGTGTTAACCAGATAGTCTGTACTCATTGTGATAGGTGGTAAGCCGTATTGCCATTTAAAAGCACTAATAGTTCAGTTCAGGGAACAGGTAGGTTTCCTTACGATGATTTCCTTCACCGTAAAATATTACTAACCCATACTACCACCCAAATATTATTATCCCATTAAATTCAAATTTTGCCTCGATAAGTATACATTACTAAGCTCAATTACTGATACCTACTTAAACCTAAGTGACGTAAGCATCCCTATCAAAAGAAAATACCTGATATTTTCACAGATTAAACAAAGATATCTACTCAGATCTCTATTTTAATTCTGCTACGAATCTGTGAAGGCTTTATTCCGACGCCCGATTTATTCCTCCTTGGAAAGATGTCATTATTCTTTCTTACAAAACGTGCCCCGGACTTATTAAGCCAATTTGGACTTTTATCCCTGCAGTGTGATCTTGATGAGGATATTTATAACTCTGTTCTCCTTTGCAGAAGTCTAGATTTGAATCGTGTAGGTTTAGAAGAAGATAAGGCTTAGTATCGAATTGTTTGAGAGGTTAATAGAATTATAACTAGTTGCCGTTCTTACCGATATGTCAAAAGAGGCGAATAGAAGGGATAAATGGAATCTTGGACAGTGGACTAGTAAACTGTCACCAATTTTCCATATGACATTACAACTCCAATATTTTTTCAATAATGTGATCAGGGTGTTATCATTTCTGTAAGGTTCTGTCCTAGTTTGTGTTTTATATGAACGTTAAAAAAACTTATAAATAAATATAATTGAGTCAATAATCTAATGCTATAGCTAAAATACAATAATAACGTGTACCAGATTGTAGTCGTAGGCATAACTCACTTGGTTAAAATTTCCCTTTATACACGTCATGTTTCCAAACCGATATAATTACATACATTGTTTGGCCTCGATTTTAAAATTATTAGTCTAACTCCCTATCATTAATATCTTAGGTAATATTCCGTCGTCCTCAATTCGGAATTACCCCAAATTCACTCCATCGTATTTCAATATACTAATGCTGATGGCTGATAGTACTTCAACATACTACTTGATGGATTTTACTATTTGGTATAGTCAAAGATTGGAGTAATGATTAGATGACTTCAAAGTTGTTAAATCAGTGAAAACTTACATTATCACACATAGACATACCCAACATAGTATATAAACTTTATCTTTATTCCTTGAATAGGACAGTAAAGTACACGTGTCATTTTCCGAAATAGGTACTTTAAAATACCTATGTTTTTAACTTCGAAATTGTGTTTTTTTATTTATAAGAGCGGATGGTATCACTATGAAATTAAATAAAGATATAGATTTAACTTCGAATTTGTGATCATAAAATGATATTTAGTTTTGCTCGATACTGTCTAAACTGTTTTGTTTTATAAAACGATGTATTTTGTTAAAAAATCAACATCTATGTACTTTTTTTATTAATTAGAAATGTCGCAGAAATAAAATGTTCCAGCTTGTAATAAGTAAACTATAATGACAAAGTAACATTGAGAATCCTGTGCCCAAACGCAATATACAATAGAAAATATAATATAATATGAGAATCGTTAAACGCAGTGAATTCACGACAATCTCATGTACGTGTATTAAGCATGTATTGTAGTTCAATAAGTTTATTTTTAACAAACTACTTCACTTCATTACATACACCATTCCCTTACTTTTATCCCAGCCTCCATCAATCCCAATCACCCTGAAAGTATGCCTGCTGCCCACAACACTAGCTCAAACTAAATAGACTTTGACACAAGTTCCCGATCGATATCAGAAACGCTTCCGTCCATTGAATGAACTTGGTATATAAATTATTATTAATGGCAATACTGGCGTGACTTCGCTACTTCGGCTAATACCGCAACGTGTTATGGCTACCTGAATAATAATGTTCGGAAAGTAATGTTTTGTTTGGATAGGTATCTATGACACGGTCGCAGTTTGCCTAACTTGACACGTAAGGTGCTATCTACGTGTTTGCAGGAAACCTTTTTGGACATAACTAAGTCTAGTCAGCTGTTGTGTCAGCTCTTACTCTACGGTGAAGTGTTAGTGACTTTTTAATTTGACCTAATTTGATGTAGAGTATAATTAAAAAGACAGAAAAAAGATCGTTAAAATAGGGTATCGTAAAATTAAAGTGTAAGGTGGTTCTATTTTGATACATGCCACGTGAATGTACGTTTGTATACACTGGTCCAAAATATTCAAAGTGGTGGACAAATATATTTAGCAACGAATACCCCAATTTCAAAGAAAAAATGGGCATAGAGATTTTAGTTGACTAGTTAGGTACATCAAATCACGTATTGTTACGCAGTATATTATAATTTGACATTCCAAATATTCTTATTTAATATATCACAAGAAAACGCATAACAGATCCTCATTCACAATTCTGTCTTCCAAGCAAAAGCGCATCTCGATTGCTGCTTAAATAACTAAAAGGCTAACTTAAAGCTCAGCTCAACTGAACTTAAAGAGACAACATAGTTGTATTCCGGAGTAAGAGTTTCTAAAAAGCTGCGTTAAGGTAATTTTAACTACCTTAGGGAACTCTCAAAGTGCTCGGGCGACGCAGCTAAAAGTACTAAGTTTGTTGCTCCAAGTTTCTCTGAGCATTCTTTGAATACAAAATTAAAGGATGATTACTCCCGTTATGGCATTAGAAGTTCAGTTTAAGTCGTTTAAAGTGATATCCTTTGAGTGCTGAACATTTATTTTATGGGTATTTAAAAGATATTGTTAACTGTTATTTAAAAGGTGTCATATTTAATGTATGCCCCGTGCTAATTGGAATGAAAAAGAATGCTAACTTGCTGCCGTTTTTTCATGACTAGGCGACTAAGGGACTAGGAGTAAATGGAATCTATTGAGCGATGGGCTAGCAACCTATCGCAAATGTTCCTTTATGACATAGCAATCCCAATATTTATACTAAAAAGTGACCTAAAAGGTTTGAAGGACGTGAATGGATATGTATGTGTGGATGATATTAATGTTGTAAAATGTGTCATATTATTTTAGGTACGGGTACAATACTGAATGAAAAAAGATAATACAACATGTGTTTTGTATACGTACATCTGACATTAAACTACTAAAACTACGTGAAATACCGAACAGCAACGGAGAATACAACTCATAAGTAAATAAATCAAAGCATTTTAACAAAACATGAGAAGAAATGTAAGTACTTAGAACTTTGTAACTTATGTATGTTCGTGAACTACGTATGTTATTATAGAAAACGGAAGTCTGCGTTTCTGTTTCTTAGAATGATATGTACAAACTAAATTACATACATACAAACACATCACGCCTGATTCCCTGTAGAGGAGCAGGCAGAGATCACGGATCCCCATCTGCCCGATCCTGACAGAACACTTTCGCTTCATTTACACTCATTCACTTCCTCATACACACTAGGCGATTATAGGTACTTCTAACGTTACCCTTATCCAAAATAACGTTTACTTGACTGTCATATGTCTTTTGTACAACATAAATTATGACTATGTAACAAAAAAGAAAACAAATAAATTACACTCATATTTATCCAATAATTGAGTTAATTATTCTGAAACTGCCACTTATACCTATTGAAGGACTGTCATAAAATGAAAACAACGTGAAACTTAATCTTGTTTACTACGTGAAGCAAAATGTAATTAACATTCTATTTATTAAGATACATATACTCTTATTTTGTTTGGTTGGAGATGGCTGTATATGTTCTCGTTCAAAATCACAATACAAGTAAAACTTAGCTTTTAGTCATAATTTGTCTGTAAATATTGGTCACTTTTTCTAGCTTTAATGTTGCTTGAACGAAATAAGGTTATCGAATGTGTTTTAAATAATTATTTCTTTAGTATAACAAGTTGTGAAGATCATTTTGTCACGTTCAGAATTCTTAGGCATTAAAGATTTTAAAAATTATTTCACAATAATTCCGCGTTAGTTAATTCTCAACTTAAATACTTAAGGATACCCTATTTTAATAGTACTTTGCAAGACTTAGAAAAAAAAAATGTACTGTTATATTAATGCTAGTTTTTCTTTCCAACCACTACAATATCCTAATGATTACAGAGCTGCTTGCCTAGTAAGTGAATATCCGATGCCAAATTGAAACACTCAGGCAACACTTCCCCAATTCATTAAGGCAAAGCCAAGACTTAATGTAAGCAGCAACTTTGACTCAACACTCGGTTGCTAGAATAAAAATTGCTTGGCAAAATGAAACTAATGTCTTTTAGCCACGCGAACAAAATGAGTTCATTCGCCAAGCCAATATAACACTTACCGGTAAATGCATCGCTTTCTATTTTTTCGACGTAGCTCAGTTGTTTGGGGCTTGACTCTGTTTCAGTGGGTACAGGGTTTGAATCACGCTTGAGCATGTACCAATAGAAATGAAGTTTTATGAATTTCTATGAACATTTTCGTAATAAAAATGCATTTGCGAAATGCGTCGAATAATACGGTGAGAGAAAACATCGTGAGGAAACCTACCTGTTCCCCGATCAGGTAATAGTTAGTGCTTGTAAATGGCGACATGGCTTACCACCTGTCATATTGACTTCTGACTATCTGGTCAACACGTTGGTTCGAGACGGCCATAGAATTACTACGTTTGCAATTGCGGAGATGGACACCTGAACCTCTGACTACCACGCAAGGGTTAATAATCGTGAACGCATTTGTCTTTTTTTTGTCTATTTTTACAAAAGACTTGTGTCAATTGAATTATCAAACTATACTCTTATAAATCAGCCTAATTAAGGCTATTAAGGAAGCAATAATTAGCAGTTTTCTTGATAGACAAAACATGTTTGGCCTTCAATTGATAAAAGGTTCTATTGAGCAGGTTGATGGTGTACTATCAGAAGTTGAATCGTTTGTGATACAAAATGAATAGGTGCGTGTAGAAATGTCATTTGTGTGCCCGACTTTATAATATTAAGGTCACGCAACAGATATTTTGAATGTCGGGGAAACCAACATGGCTGTGTCGATTTTTTCGTTTCATAAAACACTTTTTTCAAACATATACTTTAATTTGTGTTACTACCCTCATATGTTCATGATGGTACAGATATTTGGATGCTGGTTTTTTTGATGGATGATGCGATCTAATTGGACATAAATTTATATCTATTTTGATATTACATTATTACATAACTAACCGTAATGTTTAAGTTTATATATTGTAAAGGGCCGCATGGCTTACCACCTGTCACATTGAGTAATGACTATCTATCTGCTTAACAGGTGGATTCAAGGTGTCCATAAAATTACTACCTTCTGAATCGCGGAGATGGATACCTAAACCTCTGACTACTCCGTAAGGATGAATGGTCGTGAACGCGTTTGTCTTTTTTGTTGTTTATTGTATATTGTATTATAACTTGTAATAAGGTAATGTGATTAACGCAAAGTAAAGAAAGGGCAAGACGAACGAACAAACGAATTTTCTTCTATAAAACGTTTCAACAAGAATTCACCCGGAAGCTTTGGCCCCTTGGTAACACGTTTTTACAAAACGAAATACAAACACGTTATAAATTATACGCGATAAGGTTGTGCGTTTTTGTGTGAATCTTATTCGTTCGCCGCAATACTTTAATGGGATTATTATTGTTCGTTTATTCGCCTTTTGCACGATATTTTGACATTTTAATAATCTTCGAACACTGTTGTTTGACGGGCTTTTCTTCCGAATTCGTTGAATAGAATGATAAGGATATTTTCACGGAAAATTACTGGTAATTTTAAATTTGTTTTTTACGTCGCTTTATAAATGTTTCTATTTTTATCTCGTTAAGCATGCTGCTGTGGTAAAGAAATAAAATACGGCTATATCAAAGTTGACATATTATTAAAATAAATAGTACTTACTAGATTAGAAACACGCTCAGGACTTTGATTTGCACGATTAATTACATTTTCCAAGCTAGCAGATGAGGTTTAAAACAAAGCTAAATATATGGAGTCTCCACTCATCGTACACAACTAATTTATAGCGTAAGTGTTAAATATATACTTCCTTAAGGTACTAGGAAGTTTATAGTATTTAATTTGAAATGCAACTACTACTATCGTACTAACATGTCGATTTACTGCGACCTAAAATTATCACATAAACAATGAAATGTAATATGATTTCGGAGCAAAATAATCGTGTTCAAGGTTACAAAACTCTTTTAAAAAAATACTGAAGTATCTAGAACTTTATGGATATATGTGGCTTAAGGCTATGTATAATTAGGAAATAGTATACCTTAGAGTAGTCTGATGTGTATATATGCTCTGTGTTAAACAATGTTTCGTTTGTAAGCTGTCATGTGAGTTTATCTGTTAATAAATGTTTAGAAGGCGAATAAAGCGATTTGATGTAATTTAAAGAGCGATGGACTAGCGACCTGTCACTAATGTTTCATTATGACATCACAACCCCAATATTTATACTAACATAGATACGTACATACATACATACACACATATATATTTAAATATATCTCATCATCTCCTAAGTTATGTTCACATAGTAAGTAAAAGGACGTGTATATATGTACGTATATACCTATGCACATATATGTAGTTTACTCAACCTTACCTGTTAGTGAATGAACTGAGAACAGGGTCGACATTTGTTAATTAGATTTATAGCTCTCGTTCACTCTTAGTGCAATGAGATGTGAATAGAAAGGGAAAGATGGATGTTTGGGCCGCCCAACTGGATATTTTTACATTTATCTCAGTTTATATGAATTGATTCGTTCTACTTCACAATGTTCTTCGTCGAGTGATGAATTAGATATCTCGAATGTTCACACTCAATAGGCATATATTGAATTTATTTGAATACTTAACTATCATTGCAGTATTAAAAAAAACATATTATACATAATGTATATAAAAATTCACGTTAAAACCTCGGAGATATAGGTTTCATAAAACGATGTCATTAAATTGTTGAGAAGTTACTAGTATTTTTGCCAAATAGATTCTATTTAATCCCTCAATCACTTTATACGAGATGCCTAGTTCAAATCAATTAGATCAGCACCCTAAATAAGAACAGGACAGCTTCCCAAATTTAAAAAGTCTACTATTATAAGTACAAAGTTATAATTCTTTTAACTATATAAATAATGTTATTCAAATTAAAGTATAGTTTAAAGTATTAATCAACAAACAAACTAACACTTCTTTACTATCCTAAAAGCTGTATAGAGGAACATAAATTTATATAGACTAAAGTACTATTAAAGCACAAAAGCTCTACATACCTGCAATGCTGAAGCCTCCAATAACCAGAGTCCAAAGCGAAAGAGTTCTCACGGGATTCCAGCGGAGGCTGTACTCCATAGTTCCACAACAACACTGCACTACACTAAGACATTCCCACTAAAGCCTCCACAGTCGATACCAACTGGAACAAAAGAATGCTTGTTAAGATATGTAGGAAGTAACTAGCTTATTGGGCGGTTAAGGTGCTAATGTAGGAAATAACTTATAGGCGATTGACTAGGTAATTTACAATATGGTGCCTTTTTGAGAGTTTTCATCTCATGTTCTTTAATTGGTGTGTTATTATTTTTATTGATCATTGTAATAAAAAACCTAAAAACGTATCTTTATGAAAATGCCCATATTTGAAATATATGTAGTTCGAAAAGTGAAAGGTATTTAAATATTTATTCTCAATATTGTAACATTAAAGTATCCGAGTGCAAACTCAATTAAACAACTGTGATAGTTGTTGGAATATAGGATTTTATTTAACATGGCGATAGAATAGCTTACAAAATATAGTCTACTGTAATTTTGTCAATATAATATTAGTCACACACACTTGAATCTATATTATTTATTATTCAATCAATGCATCTGTCGAAAATATCTTTTTTATATTATACACAAATACATTCACGTCCTCTAATCTCTTTCGGGGTAGACAGAACATTGGAGAAGATAATATGTCCAAGATCTTTTTAGCATGAATATTGGGGTTATGGTGTTATATGTAACATTAGTGACAGTTTACTAGCCCATTCTAACAGATTCCATTGACCCCTAGTCCCTTAGTCGCCTCCTACGACATGTCGAGAAGAACGGCAGCTAGTTTGCCTCTCTTTTCTTCTCTTTGTGTCACAAACTAGCACAGGACTAATATTAAATTAAGCTATAAACTTATATATAAATATTACGTAAAAATAACGTGAACTTTTCGGTACAAATTGTGAATTTTGAGTTCTTCATTCCTATTATTATACAGAAGCGGATAATTCGTTCGAACATAGTTCCCTTAAGTCGTCTTACATTGCCTTTCTGTCTCTTAGCATTCCACAAATATGAGGGCGTTATGCAAATTGCAGTTTTGTTCGTGTTAGCTTTAGTATTGAACATGCAACTTCTGTAATGGGGCACCTCGGAGGCTAATAGAGAAACTGTGGTTGTATAAACAACAGGCTTTCATTGCTGGTTTTTAAAAGCTCAGCTAGTTTGTTTGAAAATAGTGAACATGGTGTATAATCACTATTATTAATGTTTATTTATACGAGTAAAACATTAATACTTTTATATTTGCGCAGAACTTCAATCAATCAGCCTATGTCAGTCCACTGCTGGACGGTAACGCCACAAAACACGATCACTCGTGGCCCTCAGCCAACCACTACCAGCAACCTTTTTCAGGTCATCGGTCCATCTAGCAGGGGGGCGTCCTACACTACGTTTACCGAGACGCGGTTGCCATTCGAGAACCGCTTTGCTTTGCGCAAAACTTATAGAGATGAAATTGGAGATATTCTTCTCAAGGCGTACGTAGTGTGAAGAACAAAAGAGTATGTATAAGAAGCTTAATGAATGTGAGTGAAGAAAAAGAGATTTGTCAGGATTGTTGATCGATAGTCTGCCTATCCCGTTGCGGACGTACAGGCGTGAATATGTTTGTATATTGAGATGTTATTATCATTCGAATATTTAACAGTAACAAGTGAACTTATGCGGTTAATATTAGAAAATAGAGAAAGGTATATTTAGATAGTTGGCACATAATATGAACATACGAAAGGAAGTTAACTAAATAAATGTACAGATGCAAGGTGAATGGTACTGTTGGACAAGAAATGCCGCATAGAACATACTCTGATAACATTGGATACATACATTCTATTTAAAGCAGGTATACGTAGCGTAAATAACAGAATAGCTTGTATGAGAAGGTCAATGAGTCTGAGTGACGCGTGATAGATTTATCAGGAGGGTTTAAGGAGACTCTCTTTACCTTTTGGAGAAATGGAAACGTGAACATATGCAAGTGTATATATATTATATCAGTTAATATATAGGAATGACCTAGCTAAGGCTTGTATCTTATTTTTTAATATGGCTTTCACCACTAAGGTTATGTCTGCGGAAGTACAAACACTGATGCCATGGAGTTTGCACTTCTTGTTATTCCGTCACCGCTAGAATCAAAGAAATCAAAGCTGAAATTCTTCTCTTCCTTGTACTTCGGTTCGTTCCATTTAAGGATCCAAATCTTATCCCAAAGCGAAAATATTTTGCCATTTTGTCATCACAGTTGACTAAATTGAAAAGCTGCAGTTTGTTGACAAACCATAGACGACTGAAGCTAATTCTAACTTTTAGACTAACACAAAACAGAACCAACATAAAATCGATCGTATTTTAGTACACAAATTCAAAGTACAATTTTCAAATAGTCACTCGCGTGAAAATCCTCTCTTCACTGTAGCCGCAGATACGCTTAACTTTTGAACCACGTGTAAAGCACCGAATAGTTTCAATATAATATCAAAGGAGAAAATTGGCCCCATTTATACCAAATACCATTCAGCAACAGCCAGTGGAGTGGCTCAATTCTACGTTACATTTTGTCACCTTCGCTAATCTGAAATTCAATTGAATCTGACCTCTATTTCGAAATTAATCTAGTTCATATTGAAATTCCTTTGAATATTTGATCAATTCAAACGCGCTATAGAATTTTCTAGTGGCGATGTCAATTTTGTGCCAAATAAAGAGGCTGTGGAGGCGAAAATAGATAGAAATTTGAATTGGGATTTAAAAATAGGCATTGTTAATCTTCAAATTCAGATAAGGTAGCGATGACCTTAGATATTTGTGTAAGTATCAAAATCCACTCTCTTTCGTTTGGAAATAAATTATTAAGTTTCTTCGCTATGTTGCTTAATAAAATTTAGATCTCATTTTACTTATGATTCAATTAATGAACCTCACATTATAACGCGTTTTAGTATGTCCGGAAAAACTGAGTAACTAATTAAGCGCATTAAACCTACATTGTCATATCGCGATATACTGATTCTGTCTACTTTTACGAATATTTTTGTCACCCTAAAAATTTTCACTTAAAAAAACACCAACCCTTTCTTCAAGTTAGATATTGAACCTCGAATCCTCTTTACCTCTTACCAACACCTCCTAAACCAACTCTCTTGTACTCGCATTGTTGTGCTTAAAGTTTCACATTAAGTACAATGCCTTAGCGAGTTTTCTTGTTGCTGAGTATAATTTCATAACTTGCGGACTCCCCACCACTTACCGGACTCAGTTGTGCAACCAGCTTTTGCTTGAATTTTTAAACGGCTGTCTGCGGTCCTTTGTAAGCTTAGCCCTATTTATACAGCTAGTCACTTCATAACTTTCGTTGTCTGTGTTACACCGTTAAAAGTTACGGCTGAAGTGAAGTTTGTTTATTGAATAATTAACGTGTTCAGGTTAGTGGCATCGCTTTTGGGGGAGGCTTTGTGAGTATATACATATATATACTTAAATGTATTATTTATTGATTAAATTTAAAAGATCTGGTAGTTCATTTGTTTGTTTTTGTTAAATTGTCTAAATATTAAAAGTATATCTTCAATATGAAGACCAAAAATGCATATAATTATAAATGTGAGTAAGGTGCGATTCACCACAATGGTTCAAGGTAGCAATTATAAGCTCTGCCATACCCGTTAGGACATTAAGGCGTCAATATCACTGTATGTTTGTGAAAATATAGTAACAAATACAAACTAAAACATTAATAACTGTGACTAAGAAGGTTACACCACCAAATATCCAACCTGAAGCAGCAGCAATAAATAAAACCGGCCTTTTCACAGAACGGCAAAATCTCACAATGAAGTTCAAAGCCAGTCATTGCCGTTGTCCCTGCAATCAGTGGCCCAATGAGAAGTAATACTGAGCTGACTAATATCCGGCCATTTCAGCTGACTCCAATTCGGTGAAAATTGTGCGACATTGCCGCCATCTGTGTTCCATTTCGTTAATTTTTTAAATCGATTCGCTTGAACTTTTTCTGTTCTTTTGTTTTTTTTTCTGTTATTCTATCGTAATAATCTGTTAGACTGATCTGGATACATATTTATTACGATCTCGAAGTAGTGTGTCAAAAAATAATATAATAAGCTTTTTATAGTGATGATAACAAACATATACATCACCCGTTTTTCAATGATAGCACATGTCATTAATTCACGGTACATTATTTTTGATACGCAATTATTCGCCATATTGCCTTATATGTATAACCAAACATGCTTTCATACTTCCATACTTCTTACTAATCTGCTATTAATAAGATATTATTATTAAAAACATTGAATATAGAAAAACTATAACTCAAACCATGACTAAAGTATTCTGTACCGTAAAACTATTTACTCTTTCAAATATATGTATATTATACTACTTCAAAATACTTTACGTAAGTGCTAGTTACAAAAAATACATCACACTCAACGTCCCGTGAAACGTTTCCTTCTCACCGTTTCTTGTTAACAAGCGTAAGACAAGAATTATGTCCAATAACTTGAAAGAGTGCTTTCAAGATCTTAGCAACTTTGATCTTTTGCGACGAAGCAGAAATTCCAGTAAGCACTAGCCCGAATCATTTCGCTCTCAGACAACAGATGTCGCCTCTTTGCCCTCCGTACTCGGAATATGTCTTTTGACCTGTGTTTTTGCTGTTATATGAAATATTTTCTTCGGTATGGACAAGAAGTTCAGGGGTTTATGTACTTAGTAAAGACAAGTAATTTATATATCAACTATACAGCGAAAGTTACATTTTCATCAATTTCATTGATCGATTGATTGATACATCGTTATTATATAAGTAGATATTATTTAAATTTAAGAAAAATAATTTATAAATATTTAAGTAGAATTAACTTTTTGCTAAGAAATTTATTTATACTTTAGTTCACTTATACGTAACAGGTACACAATTATTTTATGTCATCTTTAAACCCAAATTAAATTACTAATCTCTACGTCCACACAATTTACAAACCGCGTAACTCAAATCGATATTCTGAACTTGACATTGTGCAAAACAACACACGGAACAAGGGGTGGAAAATCGTAAATAAGGCTCTGAGGAAAAATCTTTGTTTTGCAAGGCTTTAGCGAGGAAAGCCTACAAATCACCCCAAGACGGACGATGCCTACACTTCCTTTTTAGTGAAAATGCATTGATTTATAGGAAGGGCGGTCGTTATACGGGCAGCCAAAGTGTTCTGGATTCAATTCAATCATGCTGTAGCTTTTTTTAGGTTTGTGCGTGACGTGAATCCAGATTGGTCAGTGTATAGAGTTTATTGGTGAGAGTATTAACTTATAATAATTAAAAAGGAAGGAGGTTGTGCTTATTTGTTGACATGTGTACATGATAAGGATACAATAGCATACAATATTAATTTTTTTACCAATAATTGAAAATATTTTTTGTATACATCGTAATGAATGACATGACATTCAGTTAATTTTAATAAGTGACAATTTATTAATTTGCTGGTTTTAGGCTTCAAGTAGTTAAGTCGTTTTAAATGACGATGATGGATTCAGGTAAATATCTACGAGTAATTAAGAGTTGTGAATTCAGAGTACGTTCCTTTATAAGCTTTAGTATTCACTATAAAGTATAACATTATATATACGTTTTTTAACATTCAAAACATAATTTGAGCTTATACATTTAATTCTTCATCTTAGTTACACCGACACTACAAGGCGCGCACCAAACATAATGAACCGCATTATACAATCGCTGGAACCTGTTTTCTAAAAGTTGGAATCTGCTAAGCCAGTGGGTTTGCAGCACAAAAGTGCTTACTAAGCCGCTAGGAGCCATTCCAATTTTATCATCCCGATGCGACGGGTAGCGCTGAAACGCTTAAAAAGTTCGAACTGCGAAAAAAGACAAATAGTAGGCGGCGCGCTACTGTGGCGGCGAGAATACGAAATTTAATGCCCGACGAGCAAAAATAACTAAAAACTATCAGCGGATTCGCTGCAGCGAATGGAAATTCATATTCTGCTTTCCTATTTACATACTCCTGGGCTTTAGTGTGCGAGGTCGAAAGATGCGCCGACATGCGTGTTATGGGTGTTTTCGTCACTACCATTGGCAAAAGAGTATTTATTTACGCGCCACTGCATTTTAATTCGGAATATGGCGTTTGTGCTTTGCAATGTTTGGGCATTAAGCTTGTAAATGTATGATAAAGTTTCCTGTGCATAGAAGTAATAGAAGTTGGAAGATAGAACAACTAATAGACCCACACAGTTAAATTAAGAAGGTGCTTAAAATAAATTGAAATATCTATGCGTGAAGGATTAATTTATAAATTCTATATTTTAAGCCTGATTCCTGTGAACACTAAAGATATTTAAGTGTTTATTTCATATGAACGAATGTAGATTAACACACAATATTCATTATAATGATAAAACTTATGATAGTGTTTTCACCATTTTTTATATAAACGTACAATTGGCATAATTAGTACGGAAGTCAGTCATGAAACGACAGTACATAAGAAACCCCATCTCTTAAGTCACCTCTTACAACATACCAAATCAAGGTTGTACTTAAAAATAGGAAGCGTCCACTCTACATACACAGTCGCTGGGAACTAAAAACAACTCAATCAACTAGCCAGGTCGTAAACTACTTTGATTTTTAAGTGAGCTGCAATGCGGCAGCCTGAATATAGGCTTTTAATACACGTTCCTGTACATGTATTGCAACCTTGTTAAGCTGGTACTTGAATATATCTAACTAACTGCCTTTATATCAACCTCGATATTCATGCTAAAAAGTGACCTAGGAGATATTATGTCTTTGAATTTCTGACCACCCTGAAAAGGATTTAAGGGTCGTGAATGTATAGGTACGCAAGCACGCAACTGCCTTTATATTTTAATAAGTGGAAGCGATTTTTGAAATGGGGTTTGATTTACAAATTATAATCATATAAGTACGAATGATTATTAAAAAATATGAGTGTGCAGGTGTATGAGTGTCAATAAAGCGTAAGTGTTCTGTCAGGATCGGGACAGATATGGTACCTTGATCTCTGCCTAACTCTACAGGGAATCAGGAGAGATGTGTATGTATGTAAAAATTGATATCCATAGTGTTTTCGCTAAAATAAAATTCAATTTTAACAAAGCTTCCGTAAGCCAAATTTTCACGTGTTAGTGTAGGCTCTACAGAATTTATTTTTGTGTTCATTCATATTGAAATATACAAAATACACGAACATTTTAGTTGTGCCACTGGAAAGAAATTCAAATAGAACGTAGCAACACCCGTTCTTGTAATAACAACGAAATATATGACACTATTTAAACTAACGCTTTGTTAAATGCATTTACTCGTAATTCTTATCTCCGCCTCCACCGAGAATCAAACCCTCATGATTAGCGTTCAGGTGGTGAGCCGTTCACGTAACAGAAAACTCCCTAAAAACCTTCAAATATAAACAACATTTTACTTATTTTAATATCACCATATCAGTCAGATATGAGTGGCCATAGAGATTCATCTCTATGATGGTACTACTTTGTCTAGCCTTTACATAGCTCTAGCGTTTTTCTATCACCTTAGTGTTTTGTCCCTTGGCTAGCTTAGGTATAGGTATATACACAATTGGAAACATTCTTCTCAAGGCAAGTGTATGAAGCAAGAAGTACAGAAAAGCATGTATGAGAAGCTTAAGTTGTGAGTGAATCAAGAGAGCCTGTTCCCCGAACAGGTAAAATTTAGTGCTTGTACGAGTAAATGGCAACATGGCTGACAACCTGTCACATTGAGTATTGACTATCTGGTCAACACGTGGGTTTGAACCATAGAATTACTACCTTCGCAATTGCGGAGACACCTGAACCTCTGACTACCCTGAAAGGGTTAATCGTCGTGAACACGTTTGTTTGTTCGTTTATATTTTTGAAGCAAGGGAAATTTGTCAGTATCATTCTAGGTTGCGATTCATAATTATATACGACGACAATTGATATAATACATAGAGTTCTAAATATACGTATGAATCTAAATACACACTGTTGATGCTACATAAAAGCCTTATACGAGTACATATAGCTATCCCTTTCACCCCAGCCCTGTTTAATCAAGCTTGTCTCGATTGCCCTGACATTATTGTGAGGCTGACGTGTCATTGTACTTGATTGACCTGTCACGTTAGTACTGGTATGGGTATTAAAATAATAGGAAATTATGTGCAAGGGACAAAGATAATTGCCTCAAACGTCCATGATGTTGACAATAGATTAACTGAACATGTAATAATAGAGATACTCAACGTGTTTATAACCGTGTTGTGGAAGGACAAAAGGTTGTGTTTACAGTTTTATTTTACTTGTAATCTATAAGTTTTTCAATGCAGCGATACTTTACGATGTATGTGTATGATTAATATTTGTTTGTATGTAATTTGTAGGCTAATGGGTGTGTGATAATAGTAAGTATCTGCTTATCTCGTTAGGTAAGTAGAGTAGAGAGTAGGTGGTGGTATCAGATATTGCTTTTTCCTTTATCCGAACAAATATAGAATCTGAACTTATAAATAGAATCATAGAATTATATTTTTGATTCAGCTTTTGTGATATTTTTATGCGAAAATTAATAACTTCAGTTCCAACTTCAAACTTCAAAGCATTCCACGATAACACATAAATATTTGAGAAAACAATCGTTTCTAAATCTCGAACTTGTTGTATTTTAAAATATTTCGCCGAAGCCAAGCCTTTAACTTTGAAGTACTTTTTCAATTAGATCAAACGCCGCGATAGAGAAAACCCTAACAAAGATCCGTCCCCAGATAACCACAAACAAAGATGATCCCCCCGAATGATTCAATGATCCTTATCAGTGAAAACGAAATAGAAAAGTCACGTCAAAAAAGCGTCTTTATTTAAGCTCTCGTTGAGATAAGGGACTCTTAGAATGCTTACTCTATGGCCCTTTCGCGTTTTACTTTGGATCAAGAGCCTTTGATCTTTGCTTGTCTATGACTCAACAACAACTGAGTGTCAGGAGTCAGATGTTTCAAAAACGACACTGGTACTAAAATAATTTTCAAGTTGCTTTCGCCGAAAGAAGTTCTAAAAATACACCTTATGTTCGTTTGTCTCATTAAATAATCTATTTTTGCAACTTCATTTTACCTGAATGTTATTTTGACGACCTCTTTGGCGCGATTGGTTAACCACCTGAAGGCTAATCGTGAGGTCCCGGGTTCGATTTACGTTGGAGACAGAGTTAAGAACTACGCTTTTATTCTGCTTTCCAATCTGATCGTTGATATTCTTTAAATATACGTTGAATATATCCATTAATACAAGTCCTAAATGCACTTAGCAAGGGACTATTGAAGTATTGGTATAATAGTGTCTTTATTAATTTTTTAACACAATTTTACCTTTAAATGTAAACAAACAGTTTAAAGTGCTTCTCATTCCTTCCTCTTATCTGTCTAATTCTTTTCTTTATCGAGAATATGACAATAAATTTCATTTCATTCGTGGCGTATAATATACACAGTTAACATATTACCAACCCAATACTACCCAAAGTCGAATGTGTGACTTACAACTCAGACGTTTATATTTCAAAGGTGCGATCACGTATTTCTTTATTATATCGGCAATGTGATCCGAATGCTTAGAAGTTGTTTTATTTATTCAATTTCCCGTATCATATAAGTGAATAATGTGCTACAATATCCAATGATACGGAACGAGTTGATTATTTAACGTTTTATTGGATTATTGCTTTTGTATGTTTATTATTTCAAGCTATTGTATACATTAATTTGATATTAGGCTGAGTTAAATGAAAAAAAATTGTTGTATATGTAAATAACATCATTGAACATTATTGAATGTAATATAGATTAAAGAACCATTTTTCCGTTTAAACATTATTGTATTAACTTAGTACAGTTAATTTGAATACACAAACTTTTAAAAAGCATAGTTAATACATTTAAGCCTAAATAATTTGTTTTTAATGCACAACCTGCTCTTGGAAACTTACCTATTAAAAATAATAAGAATATGTAACTAAATAAAAATACACTATTTCCTTTCATTACTTAACGTTTCACAATAAAGCCTACCAAAAAGCTAACTGAACAAAATGGCCTCCGAAATTCAGTGCGAAAATAAACCGCAGAATTTAGACAGCTAAAAATTCAAAGCGAAATCCAATCACATTCGTTTCCACGGGGTCCCAAATATAAACACGGGTCAAAACGAGCCGTTTATAGTCGTTTTTCGAACTAAGTCCTCGGCACGCGCATTTTATTGTAACCCTTGTAGCCTTGTGAACGCTGTCATTCAGTTAGCAAGCACTCGCGTGAACCGTGATAAACCGAAACCGTTGGGCGGATAAAAAATGCACTTTTAACTCGCAC